>RJWH01006440.1:0-54832 GCA_004363575.1 Solenodon paradoxus
TCTACCTGCTAGAGCACAGGGCCCCATGGAGAAGGTCAGAAAACGGACCTGGAGAGACTTGGAAGCACGCGCCCCTTTCCCTCCCTCCTGAATTCACAATCAGTGGAGGAGGAAGCCAAGAAGACTGAGGAGAGTCCATGCTCAGCCTCCTTACTGCTGAGCTAATTACAGAGCAGGGTTCTAGGTGTGTGACCAATGCTAACGCTTCATTCCTGGCACAGGGACACAGCTGCCGTTCCTGCAAGGGCAGGTGACCTGCAATCTGACAGTCTCAGAAGCCTGTGGACAGCTGGGCTTCAGCTCTAAGCATCTCTAAGCAGGCTCAGTCCCTTCTCCCAAATCCCCTACACTGACTTCCCTCCTGTCTGGGGAGGAGTCCACAGGAGTGAGACCCTGGTGGGGTCCCTTTGACAGGAAAGAAGCACCAGGCGAGACAGGGCAGCTCCCAGCTCCCCCAATAGAGTTGCCTGTGTTGATTCGCTGTCTTTCCTTCCAGGGCACTTGCGTGAGCTGTTCCCTGATGTATTGGAGCAAATGTCCAGCCAACTCCGAGCCCACAGTGAGTTTCATAAACGAAGTATCCCTGCTCACGTGGTTTCTCACCCTTTCCCCCTTCCCTCTTAAAAGTATTCATGCCAGCAGAGTTATAGAAGAGGAGTTCTTAGCTTACCACTTGGGGACAGTAGGACAAGAACCCACAGGTCTGCATTGAATCCTTGCACATGAACCCTGAGAAAGTTACTTAACCTTCTGGCTCTAGTTTTCTTCATCTGTTAGCAACAGATGAAATATAGAAGCACAGATTAACAACAAGAATTAGCATAGATAAACACCCAAGCACAATGCCTAGACCAAACAGTCATTCAGGAAAGGTTCTTGACTTTTTACTTGACTTTTTACTTCTTTACTTTTCCCTCTGAAATAAAATCCAGTGTGTGTACAGGGAAGACCAACTGTACATCTGCCTCCTAGGGTCTGGCTGGACGTGAGAATTAAATTGACACAGACAGGTTAACAGGAGAAAAGTATATAGAGGTTTACATGAACATGGGAGCCCCCATAGGAAAACGAAGATGCGAAGAAGTGGAAACTTCCAAGGTGTAGAGAGTAGGGTAAAGAGTGTGGCAATTGTGGAAAAGCAGCCAGATGTATGGAGAGAGGACAGATTGTTTCAGCACAGTCTGTTTGTGAGCTTGGTGGGGCTTCCACCTCCAGTCTCTTGATGACAAGATGTTTCTTTTTACCTCATAGAAGGAGGGCACCGTTCACATGAGAGTTTTATTGAGGAGAGCATATTCTTCCCCCTTTCTTAGCATTATTCAGGGGAGAAATACAGGAAATATCAAGAGAATGACACTAGAACGATCAAAACCTGTGCAAGCTGGACTGAACTGCACACCATTCTATTGAAGATTACAGAGCTGGTTCTGGGGGCATGCAGACAAATAAGATAGAGTTGGGACTGCCGGTTTTTTGGTCTTGTAGCTCTAATGTAAAAAGGGAAATAGACAGGTCTGTCATTACCCATATTTTTATACCAAGTGCTCTGTTGGTGGCAAAAGTGAAATATTCTAAGGTCAAATTGAGATTAGCAATTTCTGCCTCTACATTTGTCCTCAGAAAGAGCTTCCCAACCAGAAGCTTCATTAGTCACTAGAATATATCGTTAAGGAAGGGGATGAGCTCTTGAAAGCCATCCTGCTGTGAAACACATAATAAAAAAAACATTAAAATTAAACAGGCTCAGGTGTTCAAATAGTTATTTTGCTCAATGAAATCATCACCCTGGGTCCTGGATGCTTCAACCCGGGGATAGGAGAGGGAAGAAAAAAGAGGGACTTATTTATGCCAGACAGTCAGTGATCGCCATGTGCCAGGCACTGTTCTAACTTTTTTATGTAGCAAATTCATGAGGAAGGTACAGGGTCATCAGAACCATTGTAGAATGGGACAGCTGAGGCATACAGTCACACAGCTGATAGGAGACAGACCTTGCCATGCCTCCGCCCAAGGAAAGAGGAGGAGAGGGGAATAAAATATGTGGGTAAGAGCCAGAGGCCCCAGCTGCCCCTGCCAGGCTCCCATGATCTACACCTGATTAATCATCCTGAGACTGAACAAGAAAGCTGAGTGTTCCTCCTTCCTCCGTGACCTCAGAACGCTTTTATGTATTTCAGATCCTAGGGTGGTAGAGCCTATTTAGTT
Organism: Solenodon paradoxus; assembly: GCA_004363575.1. Lineage (NCBI taxonomy): Eukaryota > Metazoa > Chordata > Mammalia > Eulipotyphla > Solenodontidae > Solenodon > Solenodon paradoxus. Next base: position 2,206 of record RJWH01006440.1, read on the forward strand.
CTCATTGCTCTCTTTTTGAGCAAGAGACCAAAACAAAAGGGTGAACACAACACCCACATTTATCTAACACAAACTTTGTGCCACGGACTGCATGCTTACAAAATTTGAGATTTGCATTATTGACCCATCTTCAGCGATGAGGCAGAGGCCTGCAGACACTCCATGACTTGTCTGCGCTTTCCTGAAGTCCGTAAGTGGCGAGACCCTCTTCTAAACCTGACTCTTACTGGCACTGTTACTTAGAAAAATGATTTAGCTTGTTTAGACCTTCTCTATTATAAGGAGGATAAAAAAAATATTCACATGAAGAATGGAAATCCCATATGACCCAGTTATTCCTCTACTAGGTGTCTACCATAAAAAACACAACAATACTTATTCACAGAGACATATGCACTCCCTCCATGTACACTGCAGTGTTTTCTATAATAACCAAGAACTGGAAACAGCCTAGACGTCCATCAGCATATGAGTGGATAAAAAAAATATGGTATCATATATATATATATATATATATATATATATGTAAAGGAATATTATGCAGCTATCAAAAGGGTGAAGCCTGACATTCACAGCAACATGGATGTACCTGGAGGGAATGATGCTTAGCGAAATAAGACAGAAAGAGAGAGACAGACATCATATGAAATCTCTTATATGAGATGTATTGAGAGAGCAAGCAAACAAAGGAACTAAATTTAACAACAGATTAGTCAAAAAAGAAAAAGAAAAAAATTCAAATCAAAGGAAGAGGAGCGGGTGCAGACTAGCGGGGTGGAGGTGATTAAAGGTGAAGGAAACACTGAAACAGTGATGAATTTACAATATTGTTTACAGATGTTGATCTGCTATGGTATACACCTTAAAACTATTTCATTACAACACGGTATCCTTTCAATAACATCAATTTAAAAAATAAAATAAAATAGTCACATGAAGTTAAAGATTGATGACCTTAATCATTCTCAACAAAAGGTTATTCTAGATAATTAGGAGTGGCCATCAGGAGTTAGAGAGTGGAAGGATGCATTTAAATCTTCACACACACACACACCCAACTCCTAAGAGAAAAACTCAGACTATTGCTATTTTGTTTGGTGAATCTTTCTACAAGCCAGAGATAGACGCTTTGCTGGCTCCAAAAATCTCTGTGTAGGAGAAGCTGAGGGGTGGCTACAGATTGGAAGGGGAGGGTGAGCCACAGGCAGGCCGATCCATTGCAGATACAATTGGGCTGTCGACCCCTGGCCTGCATTCTGCCAACCAGGAGACAAAGGCTATAGAGGCGAGCACGCCAGTGCAGTCTAGTGCTGCTTCCTGGGGCCAGTGGTGACATGGAAGGGAAGTCTGGCGTGTGCAGAAGCCAGGTAATGCCCAAGGACCTTGACAGGCAGATCGCGATGCTTGTTCTCATTGGCACTTTCTTCCAGGCGCTCTTCACACACAAATGTGTCTACACTGGAAAATTAAGGAACCAGAAGAGTGGCTGTGCCAGATACTGCAATGCCACCGTGAAGGTGAGGAGCGAGTGTGGCCAGGCCCCTCGTCCAGGCCCCCAGGTTTTTGCAGACGGCAGCAGGGCCAGGAGTCCCTGGGCCCCAAGGCCTGTGCCATCACCGGTGGCCTGCAGGGTCTCAGCAGTGTCTTCCCTGGAGAATCAAAGGGAGGTTCTCTGCACAGCAGCCAGGTCACCCTCTTCACTGTGGCCATCCCTCCACTGGTTCCCTTTCACGCTTGACATGGAGCCCACACCGACGCTTCCCCGTGTGACCCATCCTCCGCCCGGGTCTCTCACCAGCCTCTTGTCCTCCTTCCCGCCTGAGTGTTCACACCTGCCAGACCCCCCAGAATGCTTTGCTTGGGACCAAGTCTCCATCTAACTATCACCTCCTCCATCACCAGCCATCCCCAGATCGCTCCCCCCACCCCAGTGTCCCCTCGCCTCTGCCACCTGACTGTGGTGCTTAGTTTTCCCAGCACTCACCACTCTCTGAAATCCTCTCCTTTGCCTTCCAGTTCAGTGTCTCTTCCCAACTAGACAGAATGCAGGGAAGAGAGAGCCCTGAGAGAACCATGAGCACGTGCCTCCTCCGTAGGTCTGCAGTGAGCAGTTGCCGTCACACCACGCTGTCATCTGCTAAATGAAAAGCTCTCAGGGGTCGTTGACAGTGTGATGATAATCACGAGATGGAGATACTTCTCTGCGGTTGGCGCTCTGCGCTCTGCTTCGGGTCTCAGAGGGCACCTGGCGCTTTGTTTTCTCAGATCCCGGAGTGCTGCAAAGGCTTCTACGGGCCCGACTGCAACCAGTGTCCGGGAGGCTTCGCGAACCCGTGCTCGGGAAATGGACAGGTGATAGGACCACTCCTGATGCCTACCTTTTCATGACTGCTGAGGGCGACCTTCATAGAATCCTTTTTTTTTTTCTGAAGGGTGCAGACAGGAATGAAGGTGAGCAGGCAGGCAGGCAGGCAGGCAGCAAGAGGAGGAAGAAGCACTTTATTTATTTTATTTAGTTGTTCATCTCGGTTATTGCCCCAGCTCTGGGTCTTGAACTGGGGACCTTGGGATGTGTGTGGATGTACACAGGTAACTGAACTGCTAGGCCACCAGGGTGCCCCCAAAATAGTTTTAAAACTACTAAACCAAGCAATGAAATAATGCTGGTCACTGTTTCCAGGAATCAAAAATAAAAGAGCTGGGTTACTAAAAGAGCAGTGGTGCCTGCAGTGGAGGGACCCAGCCTTCAGGCTGGGAAGTTCAGTGATGTTGCAGCAAGTCTCTGTTTTCTACTGTTGACTGCATGATCGGGGAGGGGGGGACATCCCAACGAGGCTCTCTGGACCCCACTTTGCCCGTGGGAGAGAGCAGGGCTGACACGCATCAGTCTTCCAGGTTCCGTCCAGGACTAAGCCTTTATGATACTTACAAACATAGAGAGCACTGCTCGGTGATTTTTTTTAACCCGTCTGCAACACCTAGTGAAATTGGAAGGAAAAACTTAACTCATCTAACCAAGGTAATAGTCGCTGTGATTCATAGGGCGAAAGTAGAGATCTGCACATTACAGAAATCCACATCGAAAATGCCCCTCGTTCAAGAGGAAGCTGTGCCACCACGTGTGAGGACGCCATGCAGGGGAAGAGAAGAGGGCCAAGCTGGTGTGGGCCTCCCCACTGTCTGATACTAGAATGTTCCTAGGAATCCTTTTCTAAACCCAAATGACATAAAGCAAACAGTTACCACTAATTTATATGGGACAAAATTGAGCCTTCCCAGACCCCAGAAGTACTTCACAAATCCCACCAAGTAACACTCAGCACCTAAGAGGACACTGATGATAGAGTAAAAGCCAGAATGCAGGAGACACAGACAGCCTGTACAAAGTTGTTCCGGAGGCGGGAGGCTGGCGGGCTGCTCTCCTAGCAGGGCTGCAAAACCACAGTCGTTCCTTTCCTGCTTTTGTAATGAGAGCAGGAATCTTCAGATTTCTTTCATGAGCGAAAACAAGTGCTGATGTCAGGCCATCTTGAAAGCCAAGTGGTGCTCAGACACTTGTAACACTTGGGGGATCCCTGTACTGATAAATTCACCTTGCTAACTAGTCGGCAAGACGCCGCGCCCAACTCTGATGCCCACCGCCAGCTTCCCTTCCAAAGGGCCAGGGCTTGTCACTCGTGCCTTAAGCACTGTTTGAAAGTTCCCAGTTCACCTTTGTGACCCCAGGCCCCTTGAAGACTGCCCTTAAGTTCTAAATCTTGACAGGGCCCCCCACGCTGGCCTCTGTTTCACCCTCCTGTCTGAGGCCAGCGTGAGCACAGGTTCTTCCAAACAGTCATCTCCGGAGGGACTGCACCTGAGCTCACCGAAGCCCACCTGAGACTTCTTCACAGAGAGTGTGTCCTAACGGCCCGCGACTCCCTTTGCTCGCAGTGTGCAGATGGCCTCGGAGGCGATGGGAACTGCCTTTGCCAGGAGGGCTTCCATGGCACCCAGTGTCAGCTCTGCTCTGATCCCGACAAGTACGGACCTCGGTGCGACAAAAGTAAGTGGCACCTCCCGAGCTTCCTCCCCTCTGAAGGGGTCCCTGCTGTAGGGCAGCAGGCCTGGTGGCCCAGGGCCCTGTGTGCAGGGTAGGCCCACACCCAGGGTCATTTCTTACGATCTTGGTTCTCAAACTTACCACAGGCCACAGTGCTGGGCCTCACCCAGAGACCTTCCGAGATCACTGGCCTGGGCGGTGTCTGAGAGTTTGCATTTCTAACTGGTTCCCAGCGATTGCTGGCGCTGCTATTCCAAGGACCACACATGAAACCCAGTCTCCTAAGATTTCTCTACGTCCTTGAAGTGTTGGTGGGTTCTCTGTCAAGAAGCAGTCTCATTCCTTCCTTTCGAATAGTCTTCCTCCATCTGTGACCTTGGAAAAGTCACTACACTTCACTAGGCCTCGCTTTTCTCATCTGTAAAACGGGCAGAATAATAATTCATAAGGGTAGTACAACGTGTACATGAAAGCATAGGCCTTTCCACAATGCCCAGCCCCTCATGTGCACTACAAATATACTGTTATTATCTTTTTGTTGTTGCTGTTATTCAAAGTTCAGTGACATCAGTGTCAACAAACTGAAAGAACATGTAGGCATTTATAAGTAGCCTACAATAGGCATTTATAAATTTACTTATTTTTTATAAACAGTGACAAAAATGAAATTAAATTCTGTAAAAGCATATGAAATACAGAATATAAAATAATTGCAGAAAACATTCAAATTGAATTACTCTTATTTGTTAAATATCAATTAGTACAACTAGATAATAATTAGTTTGTATTCTAACGGGTTATTTTAAATGATATAATTTAAAAGAATGAAAATGAAAAGAAAAAAGGATGGTATATATAAGGTTAAGAACATGTATTTAAATGCATAAAATGAGTACATATAATAAATCACTGAAAAAATTCTTCAACATGCAATTAAATATATTAAATGAAATAAAATCATATTATAAAATTCAGTAATGGTAATAAAGCATTCAAAATTAATTTAAAATAACAATGAAATGAAATAATAAAGAAATTTACTTTAGCAAGTGAATCTGGATTACATTATTTACCCAAAATGCTGGATGGTCTTGCAGATGACTTCATGTGCATAGTTAGTACACAATCTTGAGCAATATGAGCTCAATTGCGAAAATATTTAGATGCGGGGATTTTCTGTTCACGGCTCTGCCTTCGTGAATTCAAACAACCTCCCACTGTGGTCGGCTGAGTCCCCCAGCGTGGAACCGAGTCTGCAGAGGACTTTGACTGCCCTGCCCTATGCAGTTGACCCTACTGAAGGGTCGATTGTAAATATAGTATATATTATTATCTGATCTATATAGCATATAATATATGTTATGATATCTAACATTATATGTAATGTATTCTAATATATCTCAGTATATGTTATATGTCATAGGTGCAAGTCTGTGCCAAAGCCCTAAATTATGGTCTAATGTAACAATCTATGAGGCTCCTGTGCTATCTTCCCATTAGAGATGGGTAAATTGAGGCTCAGGGAGGAGAGATTCTTACAGCCCAAGTTGTAGTGCAGATTCAACTTCAGGCATGTGGAGTCCCCAACAAGCTCTGATCTGTCATTTTACTCTGTTGCAAAGTTCTAATCTTAGCTTGGAAATACACATGAATATTTAAGTGTGCAAGTACTTCTGCATAACAGATTGCACCAGAAGTAGTCAGTTACCGAAGTCATCCTGTTTCCTGCCGTGCTAGCGCCACTCAGTCGTAACAAAGCCCACAACCCTCCCCTCTCTTGCCTGGGCTGGTCTTGGATATGAAAGCAGCAGAGCACGGCAGTCAGGGCTGCCGATCCAGTTAGCTTCTTCTGGTCAAACAAGGCTTCTATGGGGGCACGATGGGGTGAATTCCAAAGTCTGCTCACATTGGCATTTTCATGAGGCCACCAGAGCAGCTGGGGGTAGAGGCAGTTGGCTTCCTGCTCCAATAGCCTGTCCTTGATGGGACCGTCCAGCTCACCAGGGCCTGTCACATTGAGAAACACATGAGCCCCCAAGAACTCACATCCAGAGACTTGCCCAGGCCCAGCCCTGGGTCTGCTCTGAAAGGAACGAGTTGAGGGCGAGGGAAAGTGGCCCCTGTCCTCCAAGACCCCAGTGTCACATTGCTAAACTTGACCTCCAGCCCTGAGTGTCCTCTCCCTTCTCTTTCAGAATGTCTGTGTGTGTATGGAACATGTGATAACAGGATTGACAGTGACGGATCCTGCCTGGCTGGCACCTGTAGAGATGACTCCGCTGGGAGATTCTGTCACAAGCAGACCTCAGCCTGTGGGCCCCATGTGCAGTTCTGTCACTTCCACGCCACCTGTGAATACAGCAATGGGACGGCAAGGTAGACCTGAGGGGGTACTGCCCTGAACAACCCACAGCCTGTGTGACCTGTAGACAGACGGGTTTGTATCTAACTCTGTCAGCTGCCTGTGTGACTGTTGTGGAGAAAACCTCAGGCTGATCCTCAAATTACAGCACTCCCTGCTTCAAATTTTTCCAGCTGTGTGACCTTGGGCACGTTACTTAACCTCTCTGAGCCTGGCTCTTCTCATCAGTACAATCAGGGTGACCTCCCTACCCCGCAGGGTATTAGGGTCAAGATACAAACTGAAGGCAAACGCACCCAGCACTGGGACTGGCACATCTCAGGTGACCAGTCATGGAGATGATAACTATGTACATCACTCATGTGAAGAAAATGAAGATTTATTTACCAAACTGTCCAACTCTTTAAAACCCCTTTACTTCCTAGAGCCATTACTAGTAACTCCCCCGTTAAAGGTATCTTACAGGAAATTGAATCTTTAGTTGTGGGTTACCACTCGTTTCCATAATGCTCTCTAACATATGCAGTGGACTTGGGGTAAGAAATATCAGAGGAGCCTTTCCTTTTCAGGAATATCAGGTTAAGGGAGTCAACAAAAACTTCCCTGAGAATTATACAGAATGAAATTCTTGGCCTTTTTTTTTTTTTTTAAAGGAAAAGGACAGGCAGGAAGAAAAGCCAGCAGGTAGGCAGGCAGGCAGGGGAAGAGAGAGGAAGATGCATTTTATTTCTTTTATTTACTTGTTCATCTTGGTGGTTCCCCACTGGCCTCAGGTCTCAAACCTGGGTCCTTGGGATGTATGTGGACTACGTGCAGTGGCCTTATCCACTAGGCCACCAGGGTGCACCTCTTGGCCTTATTTTTTAAATGCTTTTTATAATTTGTCCTCACTAGTTATTTTCTTAAATGTCGCTGGTCTGTCTCCCTGACAAGACGGCAGGCTCAGGAGTCCAGAGACTTAGTATGCGAGAGAAGGCAGCCTCCAGAGGACCTGGGAGCCGCCTCGGTGCGGAAGGCAAAAATCACAAGGCATCACACTTGGCTTGCAACACCTCCTAAGTCCCCCTCCAGGGACTGTGGACCTGGGTCTGGGCCTCTCGACTAGATGACCTCAGTAAGCCAGACCGTGTTGGGGCAGTGGTGTCTGTTTCTCCGCGTGCACACCCGCTAAGGCTCTCAGCGTCTTCATGCACGAAAACTGATTTTATGGGATTTTGTAAAGGCCGTATAACAGAGTTTGCAGTAGAGGCAGGAGTTCAGTGTGGTCCTGGGGGTCCCAGCACCTGTCGCAGGGCGCTCAGTAAATGCTGGTTGACTGCACAACCTGTCTTATAGCGAAAGTGTCACCGTAGCACGTTTTAGAGGAGTATCTGAGGGGACAGAGATCAAGAAACTATCAGTTCATGGGATGAGACCCCTGAAAATGTGTTTGGGAAAACATACACACACACACTCCTGAGGGACCAAAACGCACACACACACACACACACACACACACACACACACACACACACACACACACCTCTGAGGGACCAGAAAAGAGGTGAAGGTGTCTCTCCTGGCCATCATTTTCCATTTTATTTTTTTTAATATAATAATCTTATTATTTCTTTGGCTTACAAAGCCATACTCATGTTCAGATGCTGAGCTCGCTTCCCAGTCTGTGTGTATTCCACACCACCCCCACCCCGGAGTTCAAGATCCTTCACCACCGCCCTGTCCCCTCTCCTCCCCTCCCCCGGCAGCCATCACCTTGTGTCCTGTGCGGTTTTGCTGGGCTTTAACTGTTTACTTCATTTTACCATATTCCACACGTAAGTGCCATCCCATACTTTTCTTTTTCTTTCTGACTTACGTCACATAACACGATCCCCTCCTGTTTCATCCAGGTTGTTGCAAAGGGCACAGTTTCATCTATTTTAGCAGCTGCATAGAATTCCAATGAGTATGAGACCGCAGCTTCTGTATCCAGTCATCTGTGGACGGGCATTCAGGTTACTTCCATGTTTTGCTTACTGTGAACGGTGCTGCTAAGAACATGGGGGTGCAGACATTTATCATTTTCACATATGCTGAGAGTGGCCACTTGTGGGGAAGGTAACAGTGGTTCTCTGCTGAGTCAGAAAGAATAACCAGTCCAATAAGAGCAGAAAAGCTGCCAGATGCAAGTGTGTGCAAATGCTCTCCACGTGCCTTCATTCTACCTTCCCCATAGCTTTGTGCAGCAGTTAGACCCATTTTCCAGAGTAGGAGACAGTCTCGCAGAGGTTAAGGGACTCACCCAGGGTCACGGCTACTTAGAGGTGGAGCCTGCATTCTGTAGAGATGTGTCTGACTGAGACCCTGGCACTACCCGTGTCCGAGAGCCCTGGACACCGGCTCCCCTGCAGGGGCAGACTGAGGGCCATCACCCACTCACCGAGCTGCTGGCCCTCCGCCGGGTGCTCGGTGCTGGTATTTTGGGGCCTGATTCTGTGCACCCACTCTTCCTTGCAGCTGCATTTGCAAAGCAGGGTACGAAGGGGACGGAAGCCTCTGTTCAGAGATGGACCCTTGTTCGGGATCCGCCCGCGGGGGCTGTAGCCACAACGTGAGTGTGGGTCTTCATCTCCAAGCTGCCTGGTGTTTTAGGAGATTCTGAGGGGAGACCTTCCAAAGGCAGTGTCTGGTGGCGTTTCATGGCATGAGCATATTTGTTCGAACCCAGTGTTTTCAAGACGCTGCTGGGTGCCGTGGGTGAGCCTCTGCTTCCTAAATCCAAGGTGGGGCTGGGGGAGGAGGGGCAGGACTGAAACCCCAGCCTGCATCTGCTATTAAGGGGTGGATAATAAGCTCCTGATCCACATTCCACAGCATGATCTCATTTCTCCTCCCATCAGCCCAATGAAGCACTTGATGTCATTCCCGTTTTAATAATCAGCAAACTGAGCCTTGGGGTCTTAAGTGATTTGCCCTAAATTCTGTTACTGACAGGAGTATAGCCTGAATCCACCATTGCTCTCGCTAATACCTCTTGAATGCCACCGCCACCTAGCCAAGTCCTCTTCATGCCTTACCTGCAGTTTAATCACCAGTGCCTGCCGCCTCTCCTGCCTCCCACAGATGCTCACTGTCCCCCAGGATGGCTGAAAGGGAATTTTGTCCTGTTTCTCCCAGGCTGACACTCCTAGCTCTGAGGATGATGCCCAAGTGTAAATGCCTTGCCCTGCCCACCAGACGCCCCTGGGGCTGCCCCACCCTGCCGGCCACTGCCCCACTCGCCGCCACCCCCCTCCGGCCTGGCTCCTCTCTCCCTCACCTTGTCCTGTAGCCCCCTGAGTGGCACGTGGGAGATCTGGAAGAGGTGCAGTGCTCAGGAGTCACAGAGACCAGAATGCACTCCTCTTTGTAGTTGTGTGAATTTGGGTAAATGACAACTTTTCCAGGCCTCAGTCTCCTTCTCTGTCAACATTACCTACCTCACCGTGAAGGCTTATAGCTGCAAAACATTCAGAACAGTCCCTGCAGTAAATGACAGTGATGTTAGTGGGCCTTTGGCTGGCCAGCAGCAAGCAATTTTGCTTTTTTTCTTTTTTAAAGGAAAGGTGCAGGCAGGCATGAGGGTGAGTTGGCAGGCAGGCAGGAAGAGAGAGGAGGAGGAACACCTTATTTATTTCATTCAGTTGAAATAAATGAACAACTCTTGGTTGTCCACCCCTCCCCACCTCGCCCTCTCTCCCTCCAGCTCCGGGACACGAACCCAGGTCCTCGGGATGTGTGTGGACCAGAAATTCTTGGCCGGGGGTGGCAGACCCAGCTGTGACTCCATCAGGGCATGCCACAGTTTTGTGCTTTAAATCACCTAATAGTTTCCATTGATCTCAATGCCAATGTGCATTTAAATCTTTCCCATTGCCCTCCATGCCAGTGTGTTTCTAGAAGGCACCTCTGCAGACCCTTTTTGGCTTTGGGAATCATGCAGCCAAACCAAAATTTTTAGAGGTGATGCTGCTTCTTTTCCTCCTGTAGGCAAAATGCATCAAAACTGGGGAGCACACCCACACCTGCGTGTGCCAGCAGGGGTGGACCGGCGATGGAAGAGATTGCTCAGAGGTGAACAGCTGCCTGCTGCCCGGCGCTGGCGGCTGCCACAGCAATGCCACCTGCTTGTACGTGGGCCCTGGGCAGGTAGGTGTGACGTGGAGGAGAGCAGACAGGAGCAGGACTCCTGCAGTGGCTCCCCCGCCACGCCCCGTCCCAGACACAGAAGAACTTTAGCTAGAACTTCCTGTTGCTTTTTTTTCAATCATTTGTCGTGGTGAGAATGGTTGTCACAACAAATATATGATGTAAACATATTGTTGTTCCATCTTACACAAAAGGAGATTGAGGCACAGAGAGGCTAGATCTCTTGCACACATCACACAGAAAATGCATCATGGTACAAAATGGTACAAAAATGCCAGAGCTCCTCTCTGGCAACTCCCTGGCCTGCACTCTATCTGTAGCATTCTCCTGTTCATTGATCACTGTCGCTTTCTCTCCATGAGTGGAGACCAAGCAGAGACAGCTGCTGCTTAGGAATTCCTCGGCTCAGGATAAGGTGATGAGGACCACAGTAGGGTTGGCTGCGTCTTCAGTGCCACAGAAAAGAAGCAGGGGATGGATCAAGACCCACTTCTTAGCCATCCCCACCTCACCTCATAGGAAGGATATACAGGGCCATTTTCTAAGGCTGAGGAGGTCAGAAGACATGGAAGCGGAGAACCAGGATTTGAAGTGGCTCCCAATTATTTGACATCTCAATACAATATCTCACTTTCATGTCTGCAGGCTGGACTTAAGGAAAAAAACCCTCCAGTTTCCTACTCTATGAAAAATGTGTTTCTTCCTAAGATGATGATCACTGTGTGTGAAGAGGCCTAATCTCGCTTACCTCCAGCACCTCCCAGGCATCCATTCTAGGGCTTCCAGTCCTTGGACCTCTCATTTCTCTGTGCATATTTGATCATCAGAACCACAGAGGTTGAATGGAACTTGGGGCCCACCTCCTACCTTCCCTGTCCATCAGAGGGATTCACAAGGACAAAAGGAGAGCTGGCCCGTTTAAAGATGTCAGAGGACCAAGTTTGTGGACCTCTGGCTGAAGCATCCCCATTCCCTCCCTCTCACTCCCTCAGGACCGCGTGTTTAGGTGTCTGTCCTGAGGGACCATGGCAGGGCTGGACACTTGAGTCAAGAAGGCTAGACATCTTAGGGCCTCTCAGAGGCTTGTAGCCACCTAAGAATAGGATCTCTTTGGAGCTATTTCCAAGGAGATGCTTAGAGGGTGGTTAAAGGGTGATAAAGGGATGGTGAGAAACAGTGAAAGAAAATGAGTATGCCTTGCCAAGATGGCACCATAGGATCCTGGCCACCTCCCACTTCTGAAGACTCCAGGACTGAAGGCCGGCAAAGTCTCAATTTTTATATATGTTTATATGCAGTTGGGGTTTAACAATTTTAATAGACTATGAGAGGTGGTCCTCGGGGAGTGACAGTGACAGGGTAGGATGGAGGGTGACAGGACTGAACATCTTTGATTAAGTTCTCGCCCACCACACAAAGTTATATGCATATGCTTCTGTATATGTACATTTGTGTATAAGACACATGCACTCTTTATAAAGCATATATAGCAAATAAGACTATACTGTTAGAGATATAAATTGTGAATTGACATCCTACTCACATTCTTTCCACAACTTAATGGGTTGTCTTGGATGATCTCTGGAATGCACATGGACACTGTTTAGACCAGACTCTAAACACCCTTCTATTACCAAGCACTCTTGCCTTCCCCTCCCTGTGCACTTCTCCCAATATTCACCCTCAGCTTGCAGGTCTCCTTCCCCCTCTCAACCTCTCTCAAAGTCCAGCTGTCCAGGGAACATTCCCAGCACACACCCTCCTCTGAAGAACAGTGGTTCTCATCTCAGGAGCATCTCATGCACCAGTTTATCCATAGACTCAGAAAACCTCTTGTATCCCAGGGTTTGTTGAGACTGGACTCTTACTTGCTTTGTGTTTTGTCTTCTCTCAATGGCAAACCATTCATTACTGGTTCCATAGTGGCCATTCCATGTCTGTTTTTCATCTGTCACAGAGCTCACAACTTGTCAAATTATGTTTTCAATTTCAGAATAGTGCTTGGTAGTGGAAAATTCTAAAGCAAACATTAAAATCACTCACTGTGTCCCCATAAGTACTATTTGTTGGTTGATATGTTATCCCTTTCAAACTTTGTAGCCGCTTGATTTTCCTTCACATTGCTGCCATCAACTCCAGCTTCATTAGTCCCGACTCTGCAATCCACGAATGCATCCCCATTGTCACACAGCCATCATCATCCTCATATTTAATGACCGCATGGTCAGTATTGCGTGGTGCCGTTTGTTTCCAGCTCAAACTACGCAGCTTCTGAGGCAGAGGCAGTGGTGGAGTAGGGGTGCGAGAATGCAGCCTGCACCCTGTTTGCCACAGTATGCACCCTGGTGCAGGTCCAAACGTGCTCCTAGAGGAAGGGAGAGATTTTTGTGACATGAAGATACTGCCCACCTGCTGAGCCACCTGCCTAGGAGTGATTCATACTCACCTGCTCAGAAGAGAGGTCTGCTGGAAATTACCCAAAGTTCCTTACAGAACAGCAGTGATCCTGGGGTGAACCCACCAAGAAGACAAGCCATGGCTTCCTTCCTTTCCCTTGTAGGTAGAGAGGCCAGTTTTTCCAATATGGTGTCCTTCAGAATCTAAGTTCTTTCAAAGACATCTCCACATGGCCCCTCTGGGGTAATGAATTCAAACAAAATTTACCAAGGAACTCTCAGGGTGGGAAATGTAACAAAGAATGCAGAGACCAATAGTTCTGGAATCTGAAGCACAAACAAAAGACATTAGCATTGTTCTCTAGGAGGACCAAAGAGCTATGGTCTCCACAGTTTATTTTCAGTGCACACGAAAGCAAGGGATGGAATTGTTTTCAATAATCTTCTTGACTCTGTTCTTTGAATTATAGAATGAGTGCCAGTGCAAGAAAGGGTTTCGAGGCAATGGAATTGACTGTGAACCAGTAACTTCATGCCTGGAACAAACCGGGATGTGCCATCCACTGGTGAGTGGCTTGGGTTTTATCCTTACTAAAAAATGTTACTGCAGAAAGAAAGAGGGGTCTCTTATTTTGTATCTGGGCCTAGTAATGAACAAAATCTCGCCTCTTCCAAAGGGAGTCCCTCAGCAGAATGTGATTAGTTGCCACAACTTTACCTCCATCCCTAAGTTTGGAAGAACCAACATATGGTCGTCAAAAAAAATGCAGTGTTCCCGGTTAAATGTGAATTTCAAATGAATAGCAAATGTTCTTCGAGCACAAATATGGCCCAAATATTGCATGGAACAAATTTACATTAAACATTAGTCATTATTCATCTAAGAGTCATATTTAACCTCATGCCCTTTATTTTATTTGCTAAATCTGGCAACCCTAAATCAATAAGGTAAATGTGAAGGATAGCTAGACTTCCAGTGTGAATGACTATCATACAAGAATTTTACACACAGTATTGGTGAAAATACCCTTTCTAAGTTACCTGGGTCTAAACTGGAAGAGAAAGCAAAGATCTTAGCATCAGTCATATTTGTGTTTCAAAAGACTAAGCACCAAACAACAGAGCCCATGAAAACAGCACCCAAGTCACAGTGCTTTTGATTATAAATTACAGAACCCACATAAGTCAACTTAAACAAAAAAGGAATTTGTTGGGTGCACCCCAGGTTAGCCTCGAGAATCTATAGGCAGGACATATAACAAGACTTCTAAAGGGCACAGAAACAGGACTTGCAGGTCCCAGACAGACAGTTAATTTCTCCAGTCCTCTGAGATGATATGGTCTCTTATTTTCTCTGTGTACTTATTTTCTCTTTGTGTCTCTATCTCTGTCTGTCTCTCTTGATTTTTAATGCTCCTCTGTATGTCTTGAGTATACAGCACCCTCCACCACCATTGAGGCCCACCAACTTATCGGCACCCATTATTCCAAGTGCAAATCATGGGAGAAAGACCAGCCCAGCTGAGTCCTCATATGAGTCATTCACTCATGACCAAGGAGAGGCTGACATATTGTGAACATGGCAGCTGGGACCCACCCTAGTATGCATGTGTTGGGGGGTTGTTTTCAAAGAAGAAAAATGGAGGGGGAGGGATGCACCCCAAATAGCCGTTACCGAAGAAGCACGAGAGTCCTTCATAAAGCTGAATGAGTTCTAACACTCTTGCTAATTTACACCCAACCAAGCCCTGACGTTGCAAATGTGAGAGTTACAACAGCTTTCACTTCATCCCAAGACATGGACGAACAAACATACAGTTGCGAGGTGAAATACGGAATACCTGTTAAAAATGAATTTCAGATGCACAATCATTTTCCACCAGAAGTGTTCCCAAATAGTGCATGGATATACTTCTTCTAAAACTTACTCATAGTCTATCTAAAATTCAGGTTGAACTGTGTGTCCTATATTCTATTTGCTAAACCTGGCAGGGCTGAAAAGAAAGAATTTAATTGGGATTAAATAAGAACAGCACCAAAGCATTCAGACAGAAGTCTTTCATTGTAACACTGAGGGGTCTACAAGTTACACCCACCATGTTTCGGCCCCAGCTGGCCTTCTCGTGGATGTCACATACCTGCTTCTTAGTGAGGAGAGCAAGACAGCTCTCTCCTCTTCCTTTTTTCAGGCAGCCTGTCAGCTTACTCCCTCTGGCATGTGGAGCTGTGTTTGTCGAGAGGGCTATGAAGGAGATGGCCTTCAGTGCTATGGAAATGCCGCTGTGGTAAGTCATCTAAGATGAATTCCAGGAGAGAAAAATAAAGACAATGATTCTTAACTACAAAAATTAAAATTTCCTACCTAGGAGGCCCTACAAATGATTTGCTCCAGGAGATTTCATAGGAAGCAAGCTATTTCTTGTAGATGACCTGTGTACTCCATGAGTTATCTACAGGTTGACAGGGACCAACTTTTATTTGGCACCTTCTGTATACCAAGCAAAATGACTTCTCTTTGTTGCCACTCAACCCTGTTTCTCAAAATGAGCAACTCCCTGGCCCCTGACTGAGCTCTCTGGGGGGTCCTGTCTGGGTCATGTGCCTCCTCTGTGCACGCAGGACACCCTGCGCTTACTCCTGTGGGGGTGCGGGGACACCATCTGTGCATCAGGCATCTTATTTAGTCCCCAGCCCGCAGCAGCATCCCGTGTCAATCTCCCATCAAGCCCGAGAGTGATGCCACGGTATGAGGCCCACTTTAAAGAGCGGAAGCCTAAGCGAACTTGACAAAGCTCCCTCAGCTCCAGAGTGAGGCATTCAGCCCATCACTGTGTGTGTGCAGCCCAAGAGCCAAGCTCAGAGCCACAGGGCAGGTGAAGCCCTCACTTCCCTTTGTAATGTCCTGCGAACCCAGTCCACCCGGCGCCTCCACTCCCTTCAAGCATCCCCTGGAAGGGACTGCAGGCATCTCAGTTCCTCTGCGTATCAGTTCACTAACTCATTTACTTTTTGAACAGGTATTTACTAATTGAATAACCTCAACTGCATTTTAAAAAAACAGGAAATGAGACAACGCTGAGATTTATAGCCTTTATATAAATCTGCGTAAAATAATGACAATTGCCATTTTCACAGTATTACTAGTCTGAAAACTTTTTTCACAGCCATCAATGCATTTAATATTCATACTCTCATGAGAAGGGTATCATCGTACCTGTTTTTTCAGACGAGGCACTTGAGTGCTCAGAGAGATTTAGTGACTTGACCAAGATCGCACATCTCGTACATGGCAGACTCCGAAATTAAATCCAGCCCTTTCTAACTCCAAGCACAGAACGTTTGTTAAACTCTATCACACCTTCCCATGTCATCGATCTTCTGCTCTTGTTAGGTATCATTCCAACTCTTAACTTTACCCCCAAACATCTATAAGTTGTATACCACCAGAGACCATCTTTTTCCTTTCACATTTTATATCCTTTTTTCACTCCACCCTGGTATCGATTGTGGTCAATTCAATATATATGTTTATTCATTAATAAATTCCAAGGCGGAGACATTAAAAATCAGAGTGATTAAAACTTCCTGAGTCTGTATTATATGCCAGGCTCTATTCTCAGCACCTTAAAGGCATTAACTACTCTAATTATCATATCAACCCTATGAGTTGCAGCTTTATTACTCCCACTTGACAGATGAAAACATTGAGGCCCAGAGAGATGACGTAACTTGCCTAAGGAATTAGGAAATGGCCAATCAGAATGAAAGCGCAGGTGTTTGATTCATGCTCTAAGTCACTGCTCAAACCTGGACTTCAGCCAAGGGCCATTCGCTGAGCTCTCTGTCGCTCCATGTAGTTGAGTGGCCACAGAGCCATTTGCTTAGAGCCTAAATTCTGATTTGCATGAAGAGAGGTTGCTGCTGCATTTGAAGTTTCTGGAGTGACTTCTTCACCTTGAATCTAGAGGTTGATTGAGCCCCTAAGCATGGAAGAAATTCATGGCTCTGACCACACGGACATTCAGCTATGCGGGGCACCCATTCACGCTGGCATGGCTGAGGCTGGCAATGAGCATAGCCCAGGCCTGGGCAAGCTAAATGCAGGCTCCCCAGAACTGCATTGAGGTTATGTATCTCATGGTTTCTTCTTTTGTGTTCTCTCTCATCTCTCCCTCCCTCCCTTGAACGATCTGAAAAGGAATTGTCATTTCTCTCCGAGGCAGCTATATTTAACCAGTGGATACGTGTGAGTACCTTTGTGGAATGTGTATGATTTTGGAAATGTGGGCTGCATCTAACAGAAAGCTGCTGATGCAGCTGGTAAGAAGCAAGGGGAGGGTAATTGTCTAGAACAAGTGGTTCTCAACCCTGACAGCACCTTAGATCTCATGGAACAGGCTGAACATCCCTGCTTCGAGTCCTGCCGCCAGACAGACCTAACGCATCAGGGGTTTGCCCTGCACAGCAGTACAATTTTAAAATTTCCCAGCTGACCAAATAGGCAAGCACAAAGGTTTAGGATAAGCTACAGAAGTCAGATTTCAATCGATTCAAATACGTAGAGCTTCATTCTTCCCAGAGGTCTCTTTCAAAAGTCAACAGAATTTATCATTGTAATTCACCAAGCAGACTTGGGATTTAGGGTTGCCATCTGGAATAATTCCTATGTACTCAGCTCTCTGCCCAGCACACTCAAGGAGTTTCCTCCTCTCCCCTGGAAAGTTCCATAACAGAATCCAACCCCGACTCTACACAGAAGTTGGAATCTCAGTCATCTTTGCCTGTGTGGACCAAGATGACAATCAGCCAGCCACAGACAAGTGACTTGTTGCCTTTAAGGGAATAACTCCAAGATAGCTCCCTACTGTTCCTATATGGGGCCTCTCTGACCCCACCCCATGGGCCAGTAAGGGACTCAGAGGCCTGTTGTGTATGCTGATGTCCATACAGAACCACCTCACACATGCTGGCCCAGTGGTGTGCTGGACCCAGCTCATGAGAGCACATCTTTCCCCCATTCATTTCCAATGCTGTCATGTCGGTATCTTGAATCAGCCATGGCAGAATGATTCACAGCACAGAAATCAGTGAACTCTATAAACCACGGCTTGTGTTTGTCCTAGAAAGCCAGATGTAAACTACAAACACACTACTGCTTCTTGCAGAACTGGCTCTCAGGATGAAAAGTAGGTAACGTCTGATTTCAGGCCTCTCGTCTCTCTCCCCTGCTGACATTGGTCCCATAATCTCCCCACCACCCTTACTCTAAAGACATCCAAGGATTCTCAAGGTCTTCTGCACACACACACACACACACACACACACACACACACACACACACACACACGACACACATGCTCCTCTCAAGACTATTCTCTGACTCTTCATTTAAACTAAAGGTAAAGGGTGGATAATAACTCCAGTTGTGACCTGCTCAGGAGGAGTTGCCTTTTAACAAGGCTCACATTTTTCACTTTTCTTTTGCTATTTAATAATTATATCTTTTCTAGTTCTGTATTACTTTAATTTCCCATAATGCCTTAGCAACCTTAAAAACAAAATGCAGTTACAAGGATGTGCTCATTTTAACATCACATGCATGTCTCACACCATTTGGAGAACTCATGTATTTGTTTGTCGCCCCCGCCCTAGCCTGGGAGCCCTGAGCCCAGGTCCGGTTCATAGCCCGCCACTGGGCCCCCTGAGCCACAGAGGGGCACACAATTAAGAGGCATGAGTTTCAGAAGGGAATATGAACCATCAATTGCGGGGGGAGGACTTCGGAAAGGGGCCCCTGGGATCTTCCCAGTCTCCCTGAGATTATATCATATGGAAAATGTTATCACCATCAAGCATTAGCTCAGCATTTTGTCATGTGACAGAAGTCAGTCACTTTGTTCTCCTCTGTGACTCAGAATGCTTCTCTACAATCCATGCTGTCGACTGCCTCCAACCTCACTCTCTTCGTGCCTTCCCAACACGCTACTGAGGCCATGGACCAGGATGAGAAAGACTTTTGGTTGTCCAAGAGCAATATTCCAGCCCTGATCAAGTAGGCATTATCGGTTTTATTCTTTATGATATCTGAAAGCATGTGGACAAAGTTCAATGGCGGGCAGCCACGTGGGCCTTCCCATCCGTGGACCTGAGTATGTTCTGAGACTCCTGAGGAGAAAACAGTTAAAAAGATTGACAGTCAACTCTGCTCGGCACTCTTTTAACTACTTTTCATAGAATAGAGTTAATCCTGCCAACATCCTGTGAGATGGGCCTTACAATTATTCCCATTTTATAGATGTGAAAACTGAGGCAAGGAATGACTATGAAACTAACCCAAGGTTCCATGCTGATTA
Source organism: Solenodon paradoxus (assembly GCA_004363575.1). Taxonomy (NCBI): domain Eukaryota; kingdom Metazoa; phylum Chordata; class Mammalia; order Eulipotyphla; family Solenodontidae; genus Solenodon; species Solenodon paradoxus. The sequence continues at coordinate 21,526 of RJWH01006440.1, forward strand.
GTACAGAGAGATATTTTTAACATAGTGGTCTTGTTCTCCTAACTACTGAGATATGCCACCTCAGGCATGGATGCTTCATGGCAGCTCTCTGGACTGTTGTTTTAGGCACCACACACTACCAGGCACGTACGGAGTGGCAGATCTGCAGGCTCTGTCATCTTCTGACATGTTGGCAACGTCTTTGCGGGGCAACTTCCTCCGCCTGGCCAAGGCAGATGGGGTAAGAGAACACTGTAATGTCTCTGTTTGATTGAAACATGTCACCTATGTTCATATTGTACTTTTAAATGGAAATCTGCAAACATGAGTGGAAATAGACCAAGAATGAATTGCACTTCCATGTAGGCATCAGCTATATATTGATCTCTCTCTCTCTCTCTCTCTCCCTCTCTCTCTCTCTCTCTCTCTCTCTCTCTCTCTCTCTCTCTCTCTCTCTCTCTCTCTCTCTCTCTCTCTCTCTCTCACACACACACACACACACACACACACACACACACACACACACACACACTCTCTCTCTCTCTCTCTCTCTCAGACATACAGTTATACTGTAGCAGGGAGCCTATAAAATATGGCCTGTAGCCCACTGGCTGACCACAAAACCCTTCCTGAGAGACCACAGACACATCCAGAAAGGCAAATCTTTTCATTTATCAGGGTAGAGTTGATGCAGTTTCACAACTTTGATTTTTGTATGTGGTTGACTAAGAGCTGGTTGCTAGTAACGTACTAATTGAGTCATTACAAACTACTAAAATTGTCTATTAATTACTAAAATTGTATATCAGTCCATCCACGACAGTGACCGAGCACCTTCTGTGCTCTGAGAGGGGATCGAAGTGCCGGAGACGGGCAGTCTGTGGGAGGAGCTGAGCCCTGGAAAGGCTCGTGCCAGCTGCCCCTGCAGTGTGTAGAGACTTGGCTCTGTCTTCCATGAGGCCCTGCTGCCTTCTTGCACTGGGAGGTGCTTTAAAGCTCTTTCTGTGAATTGCACAAAATGAGAACCGGTGGACCATGGCTCACAGCCAAAAACGCTTGGGAGCCACCACTGGAAAGCATTTCTGCTTCCTCCTCACTAGGAGCACTATGGTCGCTATGCCTCGTGTTTCCTGGATGAATGTGCCCCAGAAGAGAAAGCTTTTCAGGAAACAGAAGAGTGTTCCAGTCACCCCCATGGACTCTTTACATCCTATCATGGGCATCCTGGTGCCTTACAGGCATCTATCAGACAAGGAGTTGTTTTCCATCGGTTTTAATCACTTGTTCTCTGAGTGAGCATCAACTGCACACCGACCGGGAAGGCTAGTCCCAGGCTCTAGGTTTCCAAAGATAACTCAGTCGAGACCTCGACCGGGAGGCATTGTCCACTGAAGACACACTGTTTTTTTCTTTTTTTAATATCTGCTGAGGAAACTTCGATTTACAACATAATACAGGCCCAGATGTGCAGGTTCCCCGTTCATCAGTCTATGACAGCACAGCTGCCCGCCACCAATCTACCGAAAGCCCTATGCCTCTGTCCACTGGACTCCACCACCACTTGCTCCCAGCACCACCTTCCCTGCTGCTAACCAGTTCTCCTGTCAGTGTCCAAGGGTTGACTTTTTTTATGTCTGTTCCTTTGCTTTGTTTCTTTACATTCCACATATGGGTGAGATCAGCTGGTGTTTGTCTTTCTCCTTCTGATTTATTTCACTTTGCATCATCCACTCTAGTTCCAGCCACGTGGCACGTTTTAGTGAGTTCATTCCCATGCTTGATATAAATAGCTCCCTTTCACCAAAAAAGAGGTGCCAGGTGGCCAGGAATGTTTTCTTCAAGGCCTCTGCCAATGTGACGAGCTGTTTAGGGTAAGAGATGTCCCCTCTTGCACTGGGGTTCCCAGGAAGAATTTTAAATACAGGGTAATGGGAGATGAGAAGGAACCAGAGCAGTTGGAGCCCAGTTCTGTCAGGGTTGGTTGGGGACTGGGTGAGTGGACAGGTTGGATTTTACTTAGCTGCATTCCCCATGAAGTCAGTATTCTCGAAAAGGAGTTGGATTCTCACCAGGAAAGTCAGTTAATGTCTCTATCAGTCTGCCAGGGCTGCTACAACAAAGTGCCCCACACTGGTCGATGGAACAACAGAAACTTTCGTCTCACAGTTCTGGAGGCTGGAAGTCCAAGATCCAGGGCAGGGAAGGCTGACTCCTGCTGAGGGCTGAGGACAGGAGCTGTCCCGGGCCTCCCCTCGAGTGTAGATGGCCGTCTTCGTGTTCACACGGCATTCTCCCTGCAAATCATGATCTGTGTTCAGAGTTCTTCTTCCTGTCAGGACACTTGCAATCTTGGATTAGGGCTCACCTTTTAACTTGCTTACCTCTGTAAAGACCCCGCCTCCTGTGAAGTCACATTCTGAGTTATTAGGGGCTAGGACATCCTTATATGAATCGGGGGCAGGGAGGAGACACAATTCAACCCACAGTGCTGTCTCCAGTGTTTTTCAAACTTCAAGGTCACTTTACTGAGCCACAATCTGCACTTTCTCTAATGAAATAGAATAGAATCGAATAGAATAGAATAGAATAGAATAGAATAGAATAGAATAGAATAGAATAGAATCAAGGATCAAAGTGCCTTCCACAATGTAGGAGAAAGTACCATTTCACTTCAAATGTGTATGTTTGTGTGTGTGTATGTGTGTCTAGTCATTCACAAACTGCACACTATTTCTTACAGTGTGTCAAGGTCCAAAGTGTGAAGTTCACTGCTGCTCAAAAAGTGGAAAACCCAAAAACAATTTCTCTCCCTCAGGGCACTTTATGGAAACTCATTTCCAACTGTGGCTTTTATTCACAGAATATCACAGTCGAAGGAGCACTCATCGTTGATGGTGACAACACAGCCACAAATGGCGTGATACACATCATCAACAAGGTACAGAGTCCCGTCCTTCCTCATGTGTGACGTCTCCCACTTTGTCCTTTGTCTCCTGGACAGAATATTTTTTGAAAAACAATACTTAGCCTTAATACAAAAATGACCTGCATTGTGCTTCATCGCTTATGTTTAAAAATATTTAAAGGCTCTTCTGATGCAGAACAGTTATTTTACTCCACCCATGTATAAATATATATGGTCATATATGCTTCTTATTTATGGGGATACCTTAAAAGACATACAAGAACCTTACTACTGGGAAATTCATAGTCTAGATGGGATGTAATTAAAAGCTGCATGAGATGTAACAGGTTATGCATCACTGTTCCACTCTCTGTATCATTGCACCCCAAAAGATGGAAGGGGAAGACTCTAGGGGAAAAAAGGGAAAAGGTATAAAAATTATTGTGAAATGTACACTTCTTTTCAAAATTAAACAGCATTCCAAGGTATAAAAAAGGGTGTAAAGAAAGGGGGTTTTAAGTTATTTTGTATTTTCAATTGCTGTTTTGGGCTCTTCATTTGAAATTAAAGTTAGAATTTAGAGTATGGGGTCAGGGCACTTTTGAAAGGTGAAAGATTAAAAAAGACAATTAGCTAATTGCATTTTGACTAAGATTATTCTCACTTGGCAACATGTCCTCATTTTTTTTATTTTAAGTTACCCAAAAGGTCAGCTATTCCCATTCAGAAAAGAGAGGCTGTTTATATGACTCACGAGCATGTTATTTTGCAAAGACCTGGCAATCGTCTTGCATTACAAAGCAGCATGGAGATACATGACGTGTGTGCGGGTCATGCATTATTTTTAGGAAAGGATGCTGGGTTTATGACTTCATAGCACGCAAAAAAGCATTACTTACCAAGGCCATTCTTCTTGTCCAATACTGACTTTCCAAGTAGTAACAAAATCTTTTTACAAAACATAAAATTTCTTCTTATTGACATTTTTGATAGACACCACCATTTTGTTAGTGGCAAGGCACAAATACCCATCTCGAGACTGAGTTCAATTATCATGGAGGCCAGTTCAAGTCCAACCTCCTCTTTGAAGCCTTCCCCAATCACTGTAGCCCGTAGCACCAAGGATGGTGTTTAGTGTCAAGAGAGTAATCTGGAGTCCCACAGAATCTGGATTGGACCCAACTAGCTGTATGACCTTGGCCAGTTTTTATATAACCTCTCTGGACCTCATTTTTCTTCCTATGGGAAGACTAGACAACTCCTCTCTCAATGCCCGCTACCTAGGGGACCCTCAATAAGTGTTGGTTTTAGACCCTTTTCCTTCTTCTGAAATTCCATGGAATTTCTTGGTAGAGAACTCACTTTGCATAATAGGTCCTCTTATACTTATTCTTATGGACTAGAACCCCCATATGATAGCATATCCTGGAGGGCTAGAGCTCTGCTTTTCTATGTCCCTTGTCACACCTCGCCTCGTCATCATTGGACTGACTGACAGCCCACCAGGTGCCAGGCATCGTGCCAAGTGTCCTCTGTGACAGGATCTCACATGATTTTTACCACAACCCTAAGCACGCAGGTGCTACTGTCCTCGCTTCCCACATCAGACAACCGAGGTCATCTTGGCTGAGTAAGTAGATTAAGGAAAAAGTTACATGAACCCAAAAGATTCATGGTGTGTGGTTCGTGACAACAAATTCAAGTTCTCTGCTTATCGCTGGTTGCACTGGATGCCTTAGCAGCTCCCTTTCTTCCTGCCCATTGGGCCTGTGGTTCCCTCTGTTAGGCCACCATGAATAGTTGTACAGGCTGTGCCCCAGAGAAAGGTAGCTGACCTGAGGGAGGAGTGGAGCAAAAAACCAGCCCATGTCACTCCCCAAGCAATGCCCTCCTCGTATTGGAATTGCGAGCTATCAGAGGAAAGGAGGCCTTTTTGTAAATTCACAGAAGTGCTCTTTGAGCCAGCAACAGCCCTCAGGACTGCGTAGTACGTGTGACCTCAACCTGCATGCAGAGAGCAGCAAATCTAACCAGCACAGGCTAATGGAATTTGGGGGCTCCCTTTCCCAGGTTCTGGTTCCCCAAAGAGGTCTAACTGGCTCCTTACCAAGCCTGCTCACCCGACTGGACCAGATGCCCGACTATTCCATCTTCCGGGGTTACGTCATTGCAAGTATCCCTTTCTTGGTATAACTGTCTTGCTCAGGAACCCCCGGGGGCGGAAATCCTTCACTGACTCTTGTTTCTGTCCATCGCAGCAATATAACCTGGCAAGTGCAATCGAGGCTGCAGAGGCTTACACAGTGTTTGCTCCCAACAACAACGCCATTAAGACTTACGTGCAGGAGAAGACGGCTGCCACTCTGGTAGGTATTGGGAATCGCAACTGGGGAAATACTTTTCTGGAAATTCAAACTCTCGATGCTTTGCAATTCGTCAGTCTTGTGCCATTTCACTCTTTCTTTAAAACTTCCTGTCCATTGGCAGATACTTAGAAATCACGCAGAGGGTCTCCGTGCCAGGACTATGCTACATTTAGTTTGAGTGACCTGGGCGCACTCACTTGGTCCCATAGACACAAGGATGCAGGAACCCAGGAGCGTTCGTGTTCACTCTCCTGCCTCCCTGGCTTCTCCCTGACACCATGCTTCATTTTTCAGCAGCAGGGACTCAGAGGGAGTGGTTCATCTCTGCAGTCCTCCTAGTCTCCCCATCCCTATCTTCCCTGATTCCTAGCATCTTGGGCTAAACAGTCAAAATGTGTCAAAGGATTTTGTGAAATCATGGAAACCTCCAATCTTGCTACTCTCTAGTTCAAAACTCTTGCATGGATCCCCATTTCATGGAAGACTGGGTTCAAACTACCTCCCAAGGTACGTAAGGCCTTTATGAGTTGGCTACAATTTATGCTGTCATCGGTGGTGGCTCCAGAATTTTCACTCCAGGAGAACTCAAGGGTACCAGTTCCGCCCCAGCCATCAGCTCCACAAGGAGAGGACATGTTTGAAGTTGCACGTACATGGAAAACATGGGGTTTTTCACTTATGTCTTCATTTTGGGTAACTGAGATGAGGCTAATGAGATGGGTTCTGATATTTGAAGTCCTTCTATGCCACCCTCAGAGGCTGACCCTACATTAAATGGGGCAGTACTATTTCTTCATATCTTCTGACAGTCCCATTGTTTTCCTAGAAATGTCTATTTTGTCCCATTTTTAATAAACCAGGGTCATCTTTAATGCGGGGCCAAAGGGGCAGTTGAGTTGCCCCAGGCCCAACCTGTTAAGGGGGCCAAAAAGCAGCTGCCCACTTTGGCCCTGCATTAAAGACGGCCCTTGGCAGTGCTGACTGTGGGGGGCCTCATGGGCCACTGCTGCTCCCGCCCCTGTGAGGAAACTGGAGTTGTGTGGTAAAAGGGTTCCCCACAACCCTGGAAGGCTGTTTCTTTAAAGGGAGCAGAACACTGTAGTGTGTTTGAGTCTCAAGTAAGTACTATGTGGTTATCTCAGGAACAGAGCAGGTTATCTCTGGCACTTTGGGGGTTATTGGATTTTTCTGGTTAAAGCATCATTTGTTTTAGGCAGTACATTTAGAGCAGGGCTTATAGGGCACCAAATTTGATTTTCGCCTAAAGTGCCCAAATTCCTTGTACCAGCCCTAGAAGTTTATAAGAAGTTCCACTGGACCAAAGCTCATTACTGTGTGATCCCCAAACATCATCACATAGTACTTACTTGTTGCTGGCTTGGCTGCTCTGCTCCTGCTCAGATTGCTCTGCCTCCTCCCCTCCCTTAGCCACCAGCAGATAACCCAGTCCTGTTTTTGCCATCCCTATGTCCTGTTGTTGTCTCAAGGAAATGTGGTCAACCTACCCCCATCTCTTCAGAAACCATGTGGTCTAACTGGAGTGATGGTCTAATAGATCCTGAAGAAGCCAAAGATATGTTTGGTGCCTTTGCTCATACCTGGATGAGCTTGAGCACACACACACACACACACACACACACACACACACACACACGCCCTCAAGCAGGAAGGCTGCCCTTGCTCCTGATCCCTCCTTACCAAGTCTTCAAGTCCAGACCCCAGAGCTGCACATCATCTCTCCTGCCTCTGGGTTCAGCCAACACTTATACTGTTCAGCACTTAAACACCCCTACTATGACAAAGTGTCTTTCTGAGCGAGTGGGCCTTTGCTCTCCATCCAGATTCTAAGCTCAGAAATGTCTTAGGTTTTGTGATTGACATGTTGACCAAGCAAGAATCTGAGATGGAATCAGAAACCATCTTTACCTAACCCCAGCCACACCCCTTTAAACCTGTTAAGTGGGGAATAGTCTTTTCTTTAAGCTTTTATTAACAGCCAAGTTTTATTTTATTTTTTGAGGAATAATTGGCATAGAATATGATGTTAGTTTCAGTTATATAACAATCATTTAGTATTTGTATATATTGCAAACAATTCACCACCGCAAGTCCAATTAACATCCATTCCCATATATGGTGAGAAAGGAATTTTATTTTCCTGCTTTGGGGTAAAACTTCAGACAATCCCAGAGCCTTTCTGCTTCTCTGAAAAATCCTATAATCACTGTAAATTGCAAAACACAGTTTTAATTAAGTTTAAAAACAATCCTGCCCCTTGTGATCATCAACATTTTGAATTGGATCTAAAATTGAATCTTCTTCCCATCCTGTTCCATGCTGGGGCTTTGACCAGGCAGAAAACTAAAGGAGGGTTCTTGATTCTTGAATCAGTCAGGCTCCACCAGGGGACAGAGACCATCTCAAAGAGAAATCAATATTATGCATTGTGTATTGGGCACTCAGCTACAGAAATACAATTAAAAGGTGAAAAAGAATTATCACCGAGGTAGCAAATTCAGGAAGCAGCTACTTCCCCCCAAAGACTGAGAGAACAAAGGGAAGAAGTTAGAATTCATAAAACTTTTAGTATAGAGGTGTCCCAAATTGCAGTACGTCACATCTCTGAAGGGGTGTCTTTGAACTTGGAGGACAGTCTCTCAGGGTCCAAGAACCAGGCTCTTGCTGGCTGGCTGATGTTTTGGGGTGAGGAGCACACGTAGACCTGTCTGTTCATGATGTGTGGTGAGAAATAGCCCTAGGATTCAGTCACCACTGCCAAGGTGACAAAGTGCAGCTGGGTGATCCTATAGGATCAGGAAGCAAACAGAGAGAGGAAATCCCTTCACTCCTCTGCTCTGTGCGCCCTCACAGTCTCCCTCCAGCACTTGCCACCGTCAGAGCTCAAAAGGGAGCCCCAGGCAGAGGGGAGATGTGGACTTCAGTCCCAACTTCCCAGCATCTTAAAGGTCAGTTTGGAGCTGACAGACTGTAACTTCCTACCCTTCTTCTCTTCTTCCTCATATCGTGCTTCTGTTCCCTTTACTGATCTTATTAAATTCAATTTTGGTCTCGCCAGGTTTGCAAGTGAGGGGTAGAAAGTGTTGGTGAGTGAGAAGAGACCCCATCACTCACCTGGTCCACAGGGCATAGGCAGTGCCTTGTCCCAAGTCAACAAGGGGATTGCTGGCCTGACCCAGTGCAGCCTCAAGTCCACTCACTGCGCTGTGGGTCAGTCCGCCAGCAGTCCTGGCATGAGACTGCTCAATTCAGAGTGAAGCCCCAGTGGCACCCTATCCACCAGGGACACAGATCTTTGAGAGTCTTATGGGACCTCCTTGTCTGACTCCTGAAGTGAAGACAGGCTGAAGTGAACTCTTCACACAGTTCTTTCTGACCAATCACCTTTAAAATCTTCCCCCAAACTTTCATGCCCTCGATTTGAGTTTTAGGGTCACACAATGAGTTCTTGACCTTTTCATGTGAAAAATTTTCAAGTTCTTCAAGGTGATCTGTCTCAAAACCCACTTGAGTATTTAACGTCCATTGTGTCCTGATGCCCGAGTTGCGATTTCTGGTTCAACAAGGCGTGCTCTGGTCAGCCCCACCGTGTCTGGCACATTGGCGCCTAGAGAGTGACTGGTGATTGCTGACCTGTGGCTTGACTTTGAATTCTCTGTCATTCAGGAGGAGGACACGCTCAAGTATCACGTGGTCTTGGAGGAGAAACTCCTGAAGAATGACCTGCGCAATGGCATGCACCGGAAGACCATGCTGGGCTTCTCCTACCGCCTTGGCTTCTTTCTCCGTGATGAGCAGGTGCATCCCTCTTGTTTAAAACCCAGGAATGATTGTCTTAGCTCCATCATTTTCATTTTGAAATAATCTCACCAGAACTTTCTAATCCTTAGCAATAAAATACAGTTGTTGTTTCGCCATAAAGTAATGACAAAGTCAAGCAGTCAAGCCCCCCTCAACCTTCAGCTGATCCGAGTGGCTTTCTTCATCATGATATTTAAATAGATGCTCTTTTATATTGATTCATAACAAACCCAACAGACAGTCCCCAAGCAATCTACAAAGTGGCAGTAAAACAACTCCCAGTATAGGCGCACTTTTCTCTGGGGCACAGCCTGTACCAACTGTTCATGGTGGCCTAACAGAGGGAACCACAGGCCCAATGGGCAGGAAGAAAGGGAGCTGCTAAGGCATCCAGTGCAACCAGCGATAAGCAGAGAACTTGAATTTGTTGTCACGAACCACACACCATGAATCTTTTGAGTTCATGTAACTTTTTTCTTAATCTGCTTACTCAACCAAGATGACCTCGGTTGTCTGATGTGGGAAGCGAGGACAGTAGCACCTGCGTGCTTAGGGTTGTGGTAAAAATCAAGTGAGTTCCTGCCACAGAGGAACAAACACATTGAAACGTGCAAGAGCCAACAGCAGAGTGAATAGCGTTCATGTCATTGCTTCGTTGTGGAGGACGGGAGCCCTGGAACAAACGACTCCCACCCCAGTATCCCAGTGTTTATCTTGTATAACCTCTAAATATTTTAAAGGTTTAAAATTCATTAAAAAGTATCAGCGAAACTAATGAGTTAAAATATTTCAAATGAAAATTCTACTCGTATATTTCAAGCATAAGTTAAAAGATCAGTCTATCAAAATTTAACAAAAAATGCACAATGTGTTTTAGTATAAATTCTCTTAAGAAAAAAAATAATTACGTAAGATAAACCAAGCACTGTATTAATAATGAAGAAAGTTTAACCATAGACAAATTTAAGCAATAATATTATTTGGCCCTTTTTTATAAAGTACCGTCTTAAAATTTAAAAATAATTTCTCAGTGATATCATCATTGAATCACAAGTGAATTCTGTGTACATTTGTTTTTAATCTACTGGAGTTAAAAAGTAAAGTATTTATGATGGTTCATTACACAGGGAATATTCTAACTCAAAATATTTCCCTCTGGCTCATACAAATAATCCCATCTATTTATAGTAATTTTGAGGCAATCCTTTCAAAAACATTTTGTTATTTTTACGGGCAAGGCAGTTTTTATTATAAAGCATTCTTGTATTTGGTTTTATTTTTAATCTATGTCATCTTTTACTTCATAGAGATGAATATTCCAACACAGTTAGTTAAATGCATTTCAATTCTGTCATGTGTATTTTCCATTTGTTTGTAAATTCCTTTATCTTGAACCATCTTATAGTAGAGGTTTTATCTTACAATAAACAAATAGTTCTGTCTTACAATATAGGTTTTGCTTTTATGGATAACTCACTTACTTTCCTGTAGGACAGTGAAAACATAAAAAAACACTCTTTAAATGAGTTAACTTGTATTCCAGTCAAAATTCTAAGGCAGCCCATCATTCTCTAGATATGTCCAATAATGAAAATGTTTCGGCTAATGTCAAATTAACAGTACTACAGAATCAGAAGTTCTTCTATTTTTATATATTGAAATGACTCAACCTATTGGAATTCTGGAAATTTGAGCTGCGATCTCCATTTGACACACCAATGAGAAGGCTCCCTGCTCGTCTCCCAATCTGCCCAGATCCTGGACCCTGTGTGTGGCACTCAGCCATGATTTATCCCAACATCCAGTGGAAACTCATCTGACTCCACGTAAATCATAAGGAGCTTTTTAACATTCAGTGAAAGTTCACATGCAAGCACTTAGTAGAGTCATTTTACTGTTTCTGTAGTGGGGATTTTGAGGGTGCTACTAATCACTTTTAAACCTACATTAGATGTGAACTTGAAATCGTTTTCGTAAAATAAAGAATTGTTTCCTTCTCCCAAGTCTGTCTACACCTACACATACACACACAGTTTTTTAAAGAACCATTTGTTTCCAGATATATAGCCATATGTGTGATATATATATATATATATATATATATGTATTATTTTTTAAGGAAAGGTGCAGGCAGGAATGAAGGTGTATCGACAGGTAGGCAGGAAGAAAGAGGAGAAATAAAGGTTTATTTTATTTTAGTTGTTCATCTTAGTCATTTTCTCTGGCCCCAGGGCTCTTGGGATGTATTTAGACTACATCTGATGGCCTTATGTACTAGCCGCCAGGGTGCGCCTGTTTCCAGTTATATGATTGAATGGATTAATGACTTCACTTACCTTGCATTAGTCAATCACTAAGGTATTCTCTAAAAAAAATTCAAAACCAAGCAAATTGCAAGTCAAAATTGAATTAGAGTTGACGGAGTTTCAATGCTGACCCAGTCCCTGTGTCTTGGATGCTCATGGACACACTAGACAAAGACAGACACTAGCACACTGCTCACTGCAAAGGAGCCTGCAGGGACATGGGGTGAGGCAGACTTCTGAGTATCTGCACACTCACTGGAAAATGATGTGATCGGTGGAACACTCTTTACAAATTCTGAAACTCAAAAAACGCGAGTTGTTTTTATATAACTGTCACTTAGCCTCTCTGAGGGTAGCTTGCAAATGAATCATGAGCTAGAGAGACGCTGAAAGGGCAATGAGTTTCATTCCCCATGTCTGGGTTTTAGCAGGTGCTCACACCCCCAGGGCCTCCAATCCAGCACAGTTGAGCATGTCCGTGGGGTCATTCTACCAAAGCGAACTAACATAATGATCATGATTTTTAGAATTTTTCAATCGTAAATTTGAAGGATGGGAAGAAACCTTAGAGATTATCTGGAACAACCTCTCCCTTGTATAAAAGAGGAAATTAAGATTCAGAAAAGCAACTGACCCAAGGTCACAGAGCAAGATGGCAGCAGATGTAGGAGTGACTCAGTCTCTTCTCTTCTAGGCCAGTGCTCTTCCCTTTACAATATTGGAACAGCTTCAAAACTATTGTCACACTGATATCATCCAATCTTATCTTTCCCATCTCCCTTAGAATCACAAAATATCCATGTTTCACCCTCTTGTTCACAGCTCTATGTAAATGAGGCGCCAATAAATTACCCCAATGTAGCCACTGACAAGGGAGTGGTCCATGGCTTGGGGAAAGTTCTGGAAATTCAGAAGAATCGATGTGATAATAGCAACACTACTATTATACGAGTAAGTTATATCCATCTAAAGAGTGTTGGCATATTTTTTATAATTGCGTAAGTATAAGAGTCTTCATAAGATAATAGGGTATCAAAATTTAGTTCAGCAAACAGAGCAAGCACCTCTGATGTGTCAAGGCACATACATGACTGTGTCTCTGCAAAGATTAGAGACATGGTCCCTGCCCTCAAAGGGTTCACAAGCTAATGTTGTGAGTGCTTGAGAAAGGCTGCATGCATCAGAATTTTAAGCCATAATAATCCTCAAAGCGAAAACATGCCATGCCCAGCATAGACACAGGGAGTGGGCTGTGGTATACCCGTGGCAAGGTGTTGGCCACCCTGGCTCTACTAGGAGTGAAAATATGAAAATGTATTATTTCAGTGCAATATAGGATGCAGTAATGGAGACTTTTCACTGCAGCTCATGAGACAGTATAGGATCTTTCAGTGATAGGAATAACTGCTGACCCTCATCAGGCACTTACGTACCCATTATATGCCAGGCACTGGTCTAAATATTTGACCTGTATTCACCCATGCAATCCTCACAGCACCCTACAAAGCAGATACCATTACTATCCCCAACATCCAGATGTGGAAAATGAGTCACGGAGAGGTTAAATCACATTCCCAGGTTCACAGAGCTGGCAAATGGCAGAGAAGGAGTTCAATCCAATCATCTAGCCCTAGAACCAGACCCTGAATGACCACAGTATGCTGTTCAGTAGGTGCCAAGTTAAGAGCCAGGTGCATCGGTCTTATCTTATTTTAGGAGCAGATCATTGCACTTAAGAGTTCCTGTCATTCTTAATTTATGAGATAGATAGGTAGATAGTTGGATAGGTGATATATTGATGACAGATAATAGATTGATAGATGTTTGATTGATAGATGGCTGGATGAATAGATGACAGATGGCTAGATACAGATAAATATTCTCTATCCTGATCCCTCAACTGAACCCTGTTCTCCCAAGACTGAGCAGTATGTCTAATGTATCATCTTAGTCTCTGAATATGGCCCATTCCCTTGACAGCGGTTTTTCAGTAAATGAGCCTTGTTGAAGGACTCTGGATTTAAACGAGATAAGACCTCCACATTTTAAGGGATTATTTACATCAGAAGAGTATTGTGAAGGCGGTACTCAACCATCCAAGGACAGAAGTGGTTGATTTGTCCCCCCGAAAAATTGAAGAGGTTGCCCCAATATCTTTCTGATTTTTGATTCTGCGTCCTAAAACTTTGATTTCAAAGTCTGGAAAATACTTGCCACCTCATTTTTCACTAAAAGTTTTAACCAGCAAATATTCTTTTTGTTTCTGTGTTTTGCCAAGGGGAAGTGTGGGAAGTGCTCCCAGGGTCCCATCTGCCCACTGGGGACGAAACATCTAGTAAGTATTTTGTCTGCTTCGATAAGACAGTTTCCAGATCTGAGAGAGATCCACATTTAGAAAATGAATCTCAAGCATGCTTCATTTTACTGCTTTCATAACTTTACTTTGTTTGCATTTATTTTTACCTTCTTAGAGTATATGCATCTTTCTAAGGTCTTTAAGTCTGTTCTTTTTGGGACCAAAGCAAAATTTCATTAACAAAGAGAAACTCAAGTTCATGTCAGTCAATGCAGAATGCAAGTAGGGATTTTTTACCTTCTACCTCTTTCACATCCCAGTAGCCAGTTGAGGACAGGAGCAAGATATCCTGCCAAACTAGACAGATCCCATATGCAAACCAGCCTGAATGAGTTCCACCAGCCTAATTACCTTGTAATCATTGAAGTAATAGCTAGTTTTCGCTCAGAAACAGACGACAGTCCTGGAGGAGAAAACTATGTCTTTGAATTAATAACCGATCTATATTTTTATAGCTATTTAGTATAAAAATTACTTCTCATTATACTCTAACCATTAGAGAACAAAGGCTCAGACACCTCTCAGAGTAGAATGATCCCTCCTCATTAGCTTTGCACTCAGAGCAGCAGTGGCAGGAATCAGACTCAGGACATCCCTGTGTGTCAGCATAGAGGTAAAAGCTGCAGAATCCCACTGCGGAATGAAGAAAGTGAGGGCTGCGTGGCTGCCGGGACGCCCCTGTCCTTTTTCACATGTGTAGTAGTGTTATTTGATCCACTTTCGGATTGAAGTTTCATCTCAGCCTGCAGTTCACACCACACCCACTGGCATCCCTTATCGCCGCCTTTTCCCCACTTCCCTCCCTTGCCTCCCACCACCCTGGTGACCGCAGTTCTGTGCCCTGTGGGTTTTGGGGGGGCGGGGGGGCGGGGAGGGTAATGTTCATTTGTTTCATTTCATTATATTCCACATATGAATGAAACCAACCCGTATTTCTCTGTTTCTTTCTGACTTATTTACTTAACATGATCCCTCCAGTTCCATCCAGATTGTTGCAAAGGGCACAATTTTATCTTTTTTAATAGCCGCACAGAATGCCATTGAGTATGAGACCGCAGTTTCTGTATCCAGTCATCTGTGGATGGGCATTTAGGTTGTTTCCAGGTCTTGGATACTGTGAACGGTGCTGCTATGAACAGAGAGGCGCAGATATTTTTTTCAGATTAGAGATTTTGTGTCCTCTGGTATATGCCCAGGAGTGGTTTGCTGTGTGTCCCACCTGTGCCTGCCTGCCTCTCACTCAGGCAACATGGATTCCTGAATATATATGAGAGTGGGAGTATCTTCCTTTGTGGGCCTGTCCAGGTTACCTGGAGTTAAAAACCGTGTGAGTATCTAGGGGTGTGGCCCAGACTCAAGCTTGCTCAGGAGAAGTCCTCTTTCTTTGAGGTCCTTACTCTTAGAGGTCTCAGCTTTTGCCAGTTAGTTTTCTGCTCATACATCTTCATACTGCCCTACAGATTCAAGCGATACGATCCCCGCATCAGGTGACAGTGCTGATTCTCTCGCTTGAGTTTGAATTGTGTGTTAAAGGTCTTTGCGAGCAGCCTCCCCTTTCTCCAATCAAGCAGGCCTTCAACCAATAGAAACTAAGGCTCCAGTGAATCAGCGTCTAGTGCTAGAAGGACATCTTTCTCTGGTGTCCTCTATGATGATCTTCCTCACTTGAGTTAGTCTTCTAGAGAAAAATGATTTTTACAAAGTGCTAAATTTAGATTTTTTATTTTTTTTATTTTTTTTTGGTTTTCTGCCTGCTGTTCTGGCCGCCAACATTGTGTCTTTTTGTTTTCTTATGAAGCTGCTCCAAGGAGCTCTCTTCCTCCCTCTCAGAATATTGCAAAGGCACAGCAATGCATGGCCCACCTATGTGCTTTTAGACATTTAAAACACTGGTTGCTAACTTAGCAAGCTGGTCAAATTGTTACTCTGTTCTAGGATGAAGAGATGAGGAAATGCATCTTTACCAATTATTTCCAAGGGAAGCGAACCCTGTTCATTGGGTGCCAGCCAAAATGTGTGAAAACGGTCATTGTGAGTATAACCACTACTCAGCCTTCAAATCACTGCGGGAGCCGCGGGAGCTTTAACCAGAGGCTCTGCTTCCCAAAATGCCAGTGCAGGTACTCTTTCTGCCTCCTCTCCCTCCTCATTAGCTTTGCACTCAGAGCAGCAGTGGCAAGAATCAGACTCAAGACAGCCCTGTGCGTCAGCATAGAGGTAAAAGCTGCAGAATCCCACTGCAGAATGAAGAAAGTGAGGGCTGTGTGGCTGCCGGGACACCCCTGTCCTTTTTCACATGTGCAGTAGTGTTATTTGTTTTCTTCACAATGCTGGATCCACTTTCGGATTGAAGTTTCATCTCAGCCTGCAGTTCACACCACACCCACTGGCATCCCTTATCACCACCTTTTCCCCACTTCCCTCCCTTGCCTCCCACCACCCTGGTGACCACAGTTCTGTGCCCTGTGGGTTTTGGGGGGGCGGGGGGGCGGGGAGGGTAATGTTCATTTGTTTCATTTCATTATATTCCACATATGAATGAAACCAACCCATATTTCTCTGTTTCTTTCTGACTTACTTACTTAACATGATCCCTCCAGTTCCGTCCAGATTGTCGCAAAGGGCACAATTTTATCTTTTTTAATAGCCGCACAGAATGCCATTGCCTATGAGACCGCAGCTTCTGTATCCAGTCATCTGTGGATGGGCATTTAGGTTGTTTCCAGGTCTTGGATACTGTGAACAGTGCTGCTATGAACAGAGAGGTGCAGACATTTTTTTCAGATTAGAGATTTTGTGTCCTCTGGTATATGCCCAGGAGTGGATTGTTGAGTCAAATGGCAGCTCCATCTTTATTTGTTTGAGGAATCTCTATACTGTTTTCCAAAAACATTGCACCAACAATAGAGGAGGGTTCCCTTTTCTCCACACCTGCTGTTTTCTCTCTTGCTGATACAGGCCATTCTCACTGGTGTGAGGTGTTTCATTGTGGGTTTTATTTGCATTTCTCTGATGATGAGTGAGGTAGAGCATTTTTTCAGGTACCTGTGGCCATCTGTGTGTCTTCTTAGATCCCTTTTCTCACAACAGTGTGAAATGCCCTCTGAGCACACTTGTGAGCCAAAGACAGAAGAAATGGCCAACTCCCTAATGAAAGGGGAGGCACAGCTGGACATTTAGAAAACAAGTACCTCTGCACAGTTGCTTTGGGATATTCAGGAAAATTCTTAGAGTGTCCTGTCTCAGAAGATGAGACATAGCCTCTGTCTGTCCTCCAGGAACAAGGCAGCTGGCCCCTCACACTGCAGAGCTTGGGGTGAGAGCCGTTGTGTCAGTGTATTCAAGAAGAAAGGCAGACCCCCACCACACAGATAATGTCCCTGAGCTACGAGAGACTCATTTCTACAGTGCCACAAACCTGGCCCTCACTGACCTCCTTACCTTCAGTCCCAGACAAAGCAGCACACAGTGCAAGGGGACCTGGGTTTGGGGATGGGGAGGCCTCTTGGTCCTTCACGCCCCGGCATCACGTGTATTTTTCTTTCTTTTGTTCCTGTGGTCCCTCCTTTCTCACTTGCTTGCTTCTTCCTCTTCCCTTCCATGCCTGCTTCTTCTCCCTCTCTCTCACCTCCGTGGTGGCGGTGTCCATCCTGGAAATGGCTCAGGCACACGCAGCTCTCAGGGGATTCTGTGCCCATCCCCACATCTGAGCCCATCTGAGGTGGGCTCAGAGCTGCAGGCACACGTCTAGTCCCACCCACAGGATTTCTGTGCCCTGATGGGACACAACCAGAAGGTGGAAGCAGGGCTCTGCCCATGCCCATCCTAGTCCTCCTGTTTCAGACCCAGCAATGCTGTGCAGGCTTCTTCGGTCCCCAATGCCAGCCCTGCCCAGGGAAAGCCAGGGATGTCTGCTTTGGAAATGGGATTTGCTTGGATGGCATGAATGGCACGGGCTTGTGTGAGTGTGAAGAGGGCTTCAACGGAACAGCCTGCGAGATGTGCGCCAGCGGCAAGTACGGCATCCACTGTGACCAAGGTGAGCATCCTGCCTGAACCCGGGAGGGCCCCGGACTGCAGAAACCAGACAGGAATGCAAGAGGAAAACGTGATTCCTGGGTGCTCCCTAATCATCCTGTCTCTGGAGGCCAGCTGGAGTTCCCTCTGTTATTATGAGAATGATAAGAACATCCCCGTTGAGTAATTTGTATACAGTGATGCTTCCAAGTTTTTACTAACCAGGACCTACCACCCCAAGTCTGCTCATTATCATTCCCCAACCCAAGCACATGTTTCCATGGACCTGTGCCCACTGATCCTCATACACCCTTTCAGTTTGGGACATTGCTTGATAGCTTGACAAGCAAATGCAGGTGTCTTATCCCATTTAATCCACACAGTAGCCTTGTATATTTGGGTATTTGTTATACCATTTGATAGATGAGGAGATTAAGGCAAAGACATTAAAGGATTTCCCACAAGATCACACTGCTGAGAGACAGAAAGGAGATGTGAATACTTACCGTGCTGGACTCTCAAGCCCTGTGCCTGATCCACGCGGTATTTTACATGATTTACTCTGAGCAACTCACACACCTGAAGCTGTTTTTACAAATACAGTTTCTGTTTGAGTCAAGTCATCTTCATTCTCTCCTGACATCCTTGTGAGTGGAGACACACTTCCATCTGACTTGAAAGGAGGGCATGTGACAGGGTCTCCTATTGTAGGTTGATGAGGAAACAAAGCTTTTTTTCTACTTTATCAATAACATTGACCTGGCCATCACTGTTTTCTCAAACCAGACAAAAATCAGCACATAACAGAATCATTAGAATTGGGTCAGATAATATATAATTGGCTTTAGAGGGATGATTTTTTAATTTTCTATAGAGGAATTGTATGGTGGCATTCGTGCAGGAGATCCTAACCCAGGATCCATATATAACCCTTCCAGGGACCTTCAACCCCCACCCCCCAGGACTGAACGCTTTTCTCTGAGGAAGGCATCCAAGTCTTCATCTGGTCTCAAAGAGGCCCATGAGACTCTACATAATGAAGGAGTCGGCACTTCTCTTGCTTAAGAAGGCAGCACCACACTGACTTTATATAAACCCAGTATCAAATGTGTTTTTTTAAGTTCATTCTTCAAAAGCAAACATGATTCCATCCCAAGGGGTCCCACATAGCCCTGGATCCCCAAATAACTTTGGAGGACCCGCTTACGGAGCATGGGTCCTCATCCAGCTCAGTCCCAAAACCGTGGTCTCTGTTGAAACATGACCTAATTCACCTGTTAGCCTGCTTGTCCCTATCTCAATAACCCTGCCCTCCCTGTGAGTCTAGACTTCCATAAAAGACAACAATTTTCGGGATCCTGGTTGGAGAATTAAGTGCACTGAAGTGCACTTTGTGATAAATGAGTTATGGAACACAAGTCAGAAATTTGACCATGCGTGGGCATTTTTCCCACTTAGTATGTTCCTGTGTCCATGGGAGATGCAATCAAGGACCCTTGGGTGATGGCTCCTGTGAATGTGACGTTGGCTGGCGAGGAGTGAAATGTGACAGCGGTAAGAGTAACCCTTCAGTGTGTATGATCTGTATTGAGTCTCCCTTCTCAGCTGCTACATTTCTTTTCCTCTTTCTAAAATAGAAATCCCAGTTGATTTCATCCTTTGTCAAGAGAAATAATTCCAACTTGCAGATTGTCAACAGAGGGATTTGGGAGGGGCACAAGCATCCAGTGAATAGCAGTAAACAAGCTCCAGTTTCCCACCAGCTCCCCAGGACTTGACAAGTGATTGATTCTTCATTGCCTGCAGGAGAAAGTTCATTCTCCTAGAGGAGAAAGACCTTAGCAAGGGGCATTACAAAGCTCCTCACCACTTGGCACTCACCTGGTTTTCCAGCCTGGTCCCCAGGGTGCTCTTCCCAAGGAAGTACAGACCAAAGAGCTGCTGGACTAGAACCAGGAAGACAATTCCTTTGTTCCTGTGCAAACTCCCCACGCCGAGCCCAGGCAGACATCACGAACCATCTTTGCACAGCTCCCTCTGAGGCCACATAAGGACAGCACATCCTTCTCAAAGGAGTGCACATACCATGTGTCGCTGCCAGTTAATTAAAGTCGATTCAATGGTTTAGATCAGGTTTCTGAAAGGAGGGACTAAAGATGATTGAAATGTCAGTGGAAACAGTTCCAAGTCATATGTTGGGTTATCATTCAGCGCTGTTGCATAAGACCCGAGATTCAGTAGCATTCTCACCACCAAGCACAGAGCCTGGCAAGTAGGAAACACATCAGCGTATGTGACCTTCAGATATGACTCTGAGCTTCCTGGCAGCCAGTGTGAAAAAGGATTTACATGGCCACAGCATTCTACACAGCTCACATGAAGTGTACCTTTCACTTCTGAAAGAGGAGCTCTCTTCCCAGCACCAAGTACTAAAAGAAAGTTCTGGAATGAGGCTTAGTCAAAGGGCTGACACAGCACTTGGTTCTCTTTTTCAGAGATCACAAAAGACAGCTGCAATGAGACATGCCACACCAGTGCCAAGTAAGTCCCCTCGGGGCTTCCTTTGGGCATGATGCAAAGAAGAGTCTTTCCTAATCACATCCACCCCAGGTCCTCGCCTTGGGAGCCATTTCGTGAGACCTTCCTGAGGGTTAGGATGAATTTAAGTATGAAACTTAAACTATCTCTAAACAGGCCACCATCAGCTCGCCAGAGGCAGCCTATATCACCTGCGTGTTGGCACCACGCCGGTTGTCACCTCATTTCCAGCCACAGGGCTCTTTCACAGATGCAGGGAGGGCCCGGTGGGCCTCGCTTTCATCAGACTTTATTCCCAGTTCGCAGCCATGTCTTACTTTGCACATTTCGGGTTATGCCCTTCGCGCCTACAAGGGCTCAGTCAGTGAGGAGCCCAGGAGCTGCAGCGAGGCATGAGCTCAGTCAGCCTTGGTCATTTCCATTGACTGCGCCCTCGAGTCGGTATTTAATGCCTCTAAGTCTTGGGTTCTCGATCTGTGAATGAAGAGCAATAGCATCTACTTATTAGAGCTGCTAGACACCGTGTAGGTGACACGGAGCAATGCTGCAAAGTGCAGCTCCTAGCACATAGGGAGCTCCCTACAGGGGCTGGGTCCACTCTGGCCCCTGGGCATGTGCATCACTAGTTTGCCTGACGTCGGGAGCAATCTTAGCTGCCTGGGCTGGGCCATGCTAGGAAGGCATCCTCCTCCCCAGCCTTCCGCAGGACCTGTGAGTTCCTCTGGGGGCAGGAGCTGGGACCCTGGAGATGCAGGGGTTTCGTGCGTCCACACTGGGATGAGATGTGACACCATTCATCCTTTCTCATTGCAGCTGCCTTCTCAAGCCAGATGGCACAGCCTCGTGCAAATGCACGGCCGGATTCCAAGGGAACGGGACAGTCTGCACAGGCAAGGAGGGGGGCTGGGTCCGGGAGACAAGGCTGGCAGGACCGCTATGGGGTCTGTGTGCTGCAGACCAGATGGGCAGCTCTCACCAACCGTGACATTGACTGGGGTGCTGGCCTGGGCATGGGCGGGGCAGTTGCTGCTGTTTTCTTCTCCGGTGTTGGTTTGCAACGTTGACCACTGTCGGAATCACCTGGAAAGCTTCCTTGAACCCTGATCGAACTGACTTAGGGGACTCTGGAAGGAAAGAGAAAGTGAATTGAGTCCTGGTTCTTCCCCACACTACCCACATGGCCTGGGGTGGGTCTCTTAACTGCTCTGCACCTTAGCTCCTCTGTAAACATCAAGCTGTCTCCTCTGCCAAGTAGCTCGGGGATGGAATGACTTCTCTGGGTGCAGCTTCAGACTCCCCAGATTTGAATCTACGTTCTTACCATTCGTGTGTAAGCTGCCTCACTGCTCTTTGTATCACTTTTCCATCCATAAGTTGAAAATGATTAGGGATTTCCCTGTCCCGTTGCTGGGTGACACCTGTGTCATCCTCAGACTAGCCCGGGCGCAGCGTGCTGGGTGAGTGGGAGCTGATAGCCGCTGCTCCTGGCCTGCTCACATGTATCTGGCACTAGAATAGTGGGAACAGCGAGTCTGCTTTTCTCTAGCACTGAGTCCAGGCAGGCTGCTGTCTAGACTGTGGTGAAACTAGCAGAGATCCCACCGATCAGCTCTCTCGAACTGTCTTACACTGCAGCCCTCCCAGCATGTGTCTGCCCTGACCCTGAGCCCACGCTCCCTGCAGCTGGGTGTGTACAGCACGCTACTGAAAGAACTAGAAAGGGCAAATCACTGGGCTATTTTTCCCACCCTCTATTTTTGGGGAAAAGAACAAAAGCAGAAGACACGAGTGAAGGTGTCCATCAGATTAAGGGAGTTCCCTTCCATTCCTAGTCTGTTCAGTGTTTTTTATCATTAAAGGTGCTGAATTTTGTCAAACGTTTCAGTTCCTGCTATTGAAATAGACATATTTTTTTTCCTTAATTCCATTGATATGGTGCATTATATTAACTGATTTCATGATGTTAAACCACCTTCCATTCCTGTATAAATCCCACTTGGTTATGGTATATAGTCTTTGTATATATTACTGAATTTGATTTGTAAGTATTTTCTTGGGGATTTGGGGGTCTACAGTCATAAGGGATATTTGTCTATCATTTCCTTGTGATGGATTTGTCTGATTTGATATCTGGGTAATACTGGCCTCATAGAAGGAATTAGAAGATCTTCTCTCCTCTTCTAGTTTTTGGAAGAGTTTGTAGAAATTTGTCATGTTCTTTAAATGTTTGGTAGAATTCGCCAGGGGAGCCATCTAGTGGTATGAATTCTTTTGAATTATCTGTTTAATCCAATACCTGCCATTTTGAAAGATCTTCCATATGTCAATGACTTGAGTGAAAATACATTGTTGAGTTCTTTCTCTCTCCTCTCTCTTCTGCTCTGTGTTGCTTGTCTCTTCGATAGCCATCAATGCCTGTGAGGTCAGCAATGGAGGTTGCTCTGCCAAGGCTGACTGTAAGAGAACCAGCCCAGGAAGACGGGTGTGTTTGTGCAAGGCTGGCTACAAGGGTGATGGCATCGTGTGTCTCGGTGAGTACCATCTCTGCTCCCTCCAGTGGCAATGGTTTAAGAGCCGCGCCCTGTGAAGTAGCCCCAATGTGTGAGATCTTTCTTGGGGACACAGTGTTGCTGGGATCATCTTTCATTTGTCTGGGCAGGAAGGTATGAGGGCATGGAAATGTGACCACAGGGGCATGAAGGTGTGTGATGTCCAAAAATATTACTTTGGAAGGAGAAGAGGGGGAAACATTATATTGGTAACTGATTTTTTTGTTTGTTTAAGGAAAGGTGCAGGCAGGAACAAAGGGAAGCAGACAGGCAGGAAGAAAGAGAAGGAAGATTCACTTTTATCTACTTCATTTAGTTGTTCAACCTGATCATTCACCCTGGCTCCAGGTCTCGAACCGTGGACCCTGGGATATATGCGGACTATGCTTGCTGGACTAATCCACTAGGCCACCTGGATGCACTGGTGACTGATTTTTCTAAACATTTATTAAGTCATTTTTTTATACAAGTAGCACATTCTCACTACAAAAAAGTCAGAGAAAGCACATAATGGTGAGGGGGAATTTTGACGATAACTACTTTGTTGCTCTATATTGTTCCCCTGTTTCTATGTATACAATATATTTTTAAAAACAAAAATTGTACCACGTAATACATAGTATTCACTATGTTTAGCTCTATGAAAGAACGACACTCCCTGAAAATAAATAATTTTCAAACATGGTTTTAATGGCTACACATGGTCCTACTATAAAAATAAGTCTTAATAAGTTGTCTGAATTTTAACTTTTTCATTGTCAAAAAATTTAAGAGTTATAAGAACAATGCAAAAAAGACACATTTGCTTTTTACCTAGATTTTTTTTTTCACTTATTGTCAACAATTTGCTCCACTTGGTATATTATTTTCTTTCTTTCTCTCTCTCTCTCTCTCTCTCTCTCTCTCTCTCTCTCTCTCTCTCTCTCTCTCTCTCTCTCTCAACTATATTTATATGTATCTATACATATCTTACATTTCCTTTCTCCTAAAATATTTGAGCATATTTAAGAATAAAGATAGACTCTCACATAATTACAGCAGTTATCAACTTCAGTAAATGTATTACTGACATAATACTTTTGCCTACCATTTCATTCTCATTTTGTCAACTGACCCAGTAATGTCTTTTTTTTTTTTTTTTTTTTGACATTTTTAACTCTGTGCAGGGTCCAGACTAGCATTGATTATTGCATTTAGTCATCATGTCTCTGAAATCTCCTTTCATCTGGAATCGTTCCTTTGCTGCATTTTATGACAGTGACATTTTAGAAGAATATTGTTCTCTTTTTTTTATAGAATCACCTTCATTTAATTTATCTGATGTTTTTTCATGACTATATTCAGCTCTTGTTTCCCCAGCCTGATTATCACACAAATGATAGTGCTTCTCCAGATATCACTCCAGAAGCTCATATTTCCAGCTGCCTCTCACTTGAAACGTTGATTTTGACCTCTCTGTCAAGGAGCTTTCTGATTTCTCCGCTGTGGTTACCTCTATTCCCTTTGGTGCTAATAAGCAATCCGGGGAAAGACACTTTGACAGCAGACACCCTGCTCTCCATCAAAATGTCCCTATAGAGTTCACACCTATTGATGATTCATTCCTAAACCCATTATATGATGATTGCAAATGATCTTTCTTAATCCCTAAGTCTCTTCAGTCATAGCATGTTGGATCAGACTCCAAGATTCTATTCTTCTGAGTCCTTGGCAATAAAGAGGCAGATTCAAGCCTGCAGACAATGCCTTATCCCAGTTCCATCCCAAAAGAGTCAGTTTTGAGAAACTACCTGGTACCTCCCTGTTGGGTTACTTCTGCCTCCATGTTGTCTGAGTTGAAACTCGAATTATACATTGGCACTTGCTCCCCAGGTCAATTAGCCGACATGGCTGGACCTTCCAGATGCCTTTAGTAGAAAAAGAGGCTTGATTCTCATGCCAGGTGTTGGTTCTTTGCTTTCAAGAGATCAACCCTTGTTTGGAGAACAATGGTGGCTGTCACAAGAACGCAGAGTGCACACAAACGGGACCCAACCAGGTGAGTTCTGCCTCTGGGGTCTTAAGTTTTCCTGCAAGCAAACTCCTTGGTCTTTAGACTTGAATCTGAAGGAAAGGAGCTGAGAAGAGACATCAGAGAGGAAAGGGAAGTAACAGAAAATAAATACTTGCAGGGAATTCTGAAAGAATTCCTAAAGAGATCATTCTTTGGGAGTGAGGAGAAATGGCGGGAGAGGGACAAACGGTACTTAAGAGAAAGGGCTTCCCATCTGCAAACTATATGGTTCTAGAAGCATCTAGAAGGTCTCCAATAATCCTCCCCTTTCTTTCCACTTTTTGGTGCCCAGAATCCCCAGTGTTTGTTCTAAGGCTGTGAAACACATGTGCACAGCAGAAGGTAATGCTTGAAGGCCTCCGTCTATCATACATTCCCCAACACACTGAACCTGGAAGCGCCTCCCTAGAGAGCAGATTGCGGGGTGGGGGTGCAGGAAGAAGGGTGGGGAAGAAAAGACACAGGCAGGGAAGCTGAAGACTCAGATCCCCACGCTGCCACATTGGGAACACGCACAAAGTTCGGGCAGGAAACTGCAGGCTCAGAAGTGTCCAACGTGCGTTCTGTTCTGTTGGCCGCGTCGACATCCTCGGGACCAGGTCTCCCAACATGCAGGTGAGGTGAGTGCCTAAAGCACCCAACACGATGAGACAAAACGATTTCATTTGGAAGAATTATATGTGTATGTTTACATGTAGCAGCAGAGGGGAAACCAGAACAATCCGTGTTGGCCTCACTTGTATACATGCAGGGCTTCAGTAGAGTTTGTATTTTGAATTACATAGGGAGCAGGGAAAACCTATGAGCTTTTTGGCGCTCAGGGTCTCTAGAAGTTCTCCTCCACACCTGGAAGACAGTGAGGGATGTGGGGTTAAGCTCTGAGACCAGGACCCTTGCAGGAGTGGAGGCAAGGTAGGGGGGGGCGGGGGGGGCGTTCTTTGGCAAAGACGTGAGCCAAGACCAGGACCCTTAATGAAGGAAAACTGCTCTGTGGCCCTGGCTGCCCCCACCAGTGAGCTCAGGTTCTGACAAGGAGACATCAGACCAGAGCCACCTCTTCTGCGTGGGAGGCTAGTGTGTGGACTAGAGAAACCCCTGGGGGGACACGTCGGGCACATGAACTGACGAAGAGGTTAGCCCCTCTCACCCATGTCCCTGAGCACATGTGAATGGGGGTGAGCTAGAGACTCCCAGCTTCCTGCAGACCCAGCTTGAAGACCCAGCTGACTGCATTGGCCAAGCCATGATTTGACTGGTGGTTTTCACATGTGCAACTGACTTAACTACCAAGTAGTTCTAGAACCTGCTGGCCTGGCGCGTGGGTGGAGAGGAGCAGGGGCTCTGCATGGGTGGGAGGGCACAGTGGCCTCCCTTCCTTGTACTGAACCTTCACCAACCAAACGGAGAAAAAAGGCAAGTGCCCAGAAGCAAGGGGTCAAATAAGGTTAGAAGGACAGCAAAGATAGGAGATGCCCGCATGAGAGCATGCCAAATGCATGAACATATAAGATGGCAGCGTGCATTATCACAGACGTTACCAGTATCAAGTCTAGAATCTTCTGACGGTACCATCAAGTGATGCAGCATGAGAGCCGGCAGAATCTGTCTGTGAAATGACCCCTTTCTTCTCCCCCGGAAGGCTGCCTGTAACTGTTTGCCAAAATACACTGGAGATGGGAAGGTCTGCGTTCTCATCAACATCTGCTTAACTGTGAGTACGGCTCAGTGCCAAGATCTCTGAAGGTCAGGCCTGGGGTGCTGCCCACTCCCCTCCTAGGGTGGGGGCATCAGGGTGATCTCAGAGGGGCTTCTGGGGCCCAAGGTTCATTTCTCCGTCTTGTTCTAGTTAGAATGTTGGCCTCCACGGGGCCTTCAGCTCTGTGTCTGTGTCTCTTCTCATGACACCTATGGACGTAAGCCCATCTGCTTACTCCAGGATGCACTCCTCTGAAGAGCTTAATTACATCTGCCAAGACTCTTTTGAAACAAGGTCATATTCACATGCCAGGGCTCAGAACGTGGTCATACCTGTGGTGGGACACAGGTCAATGCGCCACAGCCCAGGATCACAGAGTGAGCACGTGGCACGGCCAGAACTTGAACCCACACCTGCTGACAGGCAGGCAGCACCTTGATCACTTCTTAAGTGCCTGTTCCTCCCATGAAGCGGACATTCCAGGGGAGGCCCAGGGCCCACACTGACTCCCTGCTCCCTCGCTGCCCGCCTGAGAGTCCCCCCCAGCAGTGCCGACAGCAGTCCTCAAAGTCAAAAGTGAGGGCCCCACTGTCCTCTTGTGTTGTGCTGACAAGCTCCTCAGGAGAACTGTCCCCACATGAGGTGATTGTGCAGGGAGTGAGGGAGAAACTGCAGGAGAGATTACGACTAGAACTACGGTCGGCTCTGTTTTAGTCACATCCTTCCTCTTTCCATTGATTTTTTAAGTGGTCACTTTGTCTTAGCAACTAATGCCATGAACCCACATGTACCTGAGGGTGCAAGATTCTGAGCTCGTGGTCATTCTTTGGTCTGTACCCATAACTTTCACCATCCACTGGATTCTTATCAAGAGAAAGGAAGTTTGGTTTCATACAAGCTGAGAAATGTTAAGGCACATTTTTATGATCTGATCTAACAGAGGAAGAAACTGGCACTGAAGGGGAGAAGGTGGGTCATCACAGGAGGAGCACCCATGAGGGGGGAGGGGAAGGGGACCAGACCCCTCAGGCAGGGAGGTGAGCCCCAGGTAGAAGCAGGGGTGGTGGGAGGTGGGCCAGTCAGGTAGGGAGGTGGGTAGGTAGGTAGTAAGTCAGTTAATTAGTAAGCCAGCTAGTCAAATAACTAGTGATTCACTTTGGGCTATGACTTCACTAGCCTTTAACTATGAGTTAACTTGCAAATGTGTCTGTCTGTCCGTTCTGAATGGTTAGTTCCGTTAAGACAGAGCCCATGTATATTTCTCTAAATCCAGCAGGAAACCTGGTGAGTAAGACCCACTTCTAGTCAGTAGGCGCTCTCAATCCCAGGTGCTGTGCTGGGTGCTGGGGATTCATCAGGGACCACGCAGCAAAGCCTCTTTCCTTAAAGAGTTGCCACATGGGGGAAGAACGGGATGCCTGGTTGTCAGGGAATAGCCAGTCATTCGTTCGTTCCTTTGTTAAGTAAGGAAAGCAGAGTCGGTGAGGCCTGGGGGAGAACTGCAGGACAGGAAGGTGAGGTTTTCTCCTTGAGCTCTGAGCTGAGCTCAACTGAGAGTGAAAAGAGCCGTGAGGGTATCGAGAGAGAAGAGTGCAGAAGTGCTGATGTGTGCGCGTGACTTGGAAGGGTGTCCAGACAGCACGCGCACATGACCTTCTCCAGCGGTCCTGCTCCAGTCAGGCCCGCCCAGCAGCAGCAGCGTCGGGCCCAGAGTTGGGGAATAGGGTTTGGCCATGGAGCTGTGGTGGAAAGAGAGGTGGGGTTCGCATCTGGGCTGTGCTATGACAAAGTGAGGAGCAGGAGGTCAAGCAAGGGGGCAGGACCGTGGGTGAGAAAGAAGAGGTCAAAGTTGGTTAGAGACACAACATTGGAAAAGGTAAGTAGCCATGATAAAAGTTGATGATCAGAGAGAACAAGAGGCTTGAAATAGAACTTTCAGTAGCGGTTCATCTTAATGTTGACACTAAGTTCTCAGGCTGGTGGCAGAAGCCATTGACAGGACTATTGTCACCACCAAGGCTGATGACAGGCATGAAAGGCAAGCCAGCGATCTGGGCACGACTCCTAGGCCCAAGGAGAAAGAAGGGAAGAATGCAGAGGTGCTCCCTGGGAGCTGTGACTTGTAAAGCAGGAGGGAGTAGGAATGGTTTGGAAGTGTCCAGGGGCAGAAAGAGGGTGCTCTGGACCCAGCCCATGAAGCCTGGGGTGAGGGAGGGAAACGGCTCTGATTGAAGGGTGAGGGGAAAACAGCCACTGCAAGAGACAAATACCAATTCCGTCAGAGGCAGAGAGCTTTCTGGGAGCAACAGGTGGAAGGTGCCGGGAGTTTGCTAATGGCAGCGGGTTTCAGAAGGGGAAGGTTTGTGAGGGCAGCAAGCACTGAAAGGCAGTCCGGTCAAGAGTGTCTCGAGCAACATGGAGGAGGTGTGGGGTGGTGGGGGTGGCCTTTCGAACCTAGACCTCTGCTAGTAAGAGCAGCAGGAAAGAGTCAGAAATTCTTCTTGGTGATTCGGCCATGCTGGGTATTGAGACAAGTAAAATCCAAGATGTTTAACTGAGGGATCCAGGGCCCTTAGGAGATGGTCAGTGGCCTTGCAGGAGTCACGCTCTTGAATAGCTCACTGAGCTGTGTCAGCTTAAGGCAGGAATCTGGGGCGTTGAGTCTCTCCTGGACCAAATATTGTGCTTCCCAAATGCTTTGAACAGTTGGGAAAGAAGGTTTTCCAGCCAGTTTTTAAGACTCTCTACCTCTTTCCCTATTCAAACCCAGCAGATATATATTTTTTCCTGAGCTTTACATTTGTTTATATTTTAGGTCTCTGCTCCACCTTCCACAGTTTATAAGCACTTTGGAGACAAAGACAGTGTTCTGTTTCATACCGACGGCAGTCATGATGACTGCCACTTTTGCTGTGGCAGAATCAGAACCTAGCCTAAATCTAGGAGGGGTCACACAAGATTGATGCCTTTTCTACTTAACCCCCAAATGCTGAAGAATTTCCCATTTGGCAACTCCGAGCTTAGTGTCTAGGATTGGCGATCTCCTCAGGTGGAGCAGCCATCTTGAGACATCAGGCTGGATGAGTGAGATGCAGGAAGCTAGAAGACAAGTTCATTAAAGGGGCAAATACTGCGTGTAAAGAGAAAATAAATTTCAATACAAAATTGCTTTGTGAACATTGGCAGAGCTGGCAAACTGACTCCTATCCCCAACCCCCTTGGAAATTTCACCAGAATAATGGAGGCTGTAGTGAATTTGCTGTCTGCAATCACACTGGAGAAGAAGAAAGGACCTGTACTTGCAAGCCAAACTACATTGGGGATGGCTTTACCTGCCGGGGCAACATCTATCAGGTAACACAAGGCATATTTCCATAAAGGAAACACTGCTTCCCTCATTGTACTAAGAATCCCTCATTGTACTAAGGAATGTGCAAGAGTATTTTGAACATGGAAAGCTTTATAAAAATGTAGAAGACTTTTTATATAAATTGTCATTAAATTTTTCTCTACCCATGGAAATTCATTTGACCTGGAGTGTAGTCGTTTAGATGGGTGGTTCTAGAACTAAAAACACCTGGGTTTGGATTCAGCTCTGTCCATGAGCAATGTGATTTGGGATTGATTACATAACTTTCCTATTTTATCCATTTTCTGGTCTGTAAAAGAAAACAATAATGGTAACCACCTAATTGGGTTGTTAAAAGAATTAAATGAGATAATGTGTGAGAAGGGCATTCTCCTGCTATCAGTAGCTTGGAATATACGTAAGTATACATGCACCCGAGCCTCTATGAGACACCTACTAACTGTCAAGTGGAATTGTTTTAAAGAGGGACTAGAGTATTCTGACTGATCTAATATCCTTGGTTACAGAGTGACTAAATCTATCACTGCTTTTTAAAAATTATCTGATCCTTTTAAAATGCTCTCAAAACTCAGATGTTTCTGGAAATGGCTGGGCCTTTCTTGGATAAGTCAGAAGATGACTCTAGAAAGTTTCAGAACTCAGTGTGTCCAGAGTCCATTCTGAATATCAACTGTGAGCCTCTAGATGGAGCTTGAAAAAGGCCCATGTGGCAGATTTCCAGTGAAGAGGGTGGTAGAGCCTCTCAATCTGAGAGCAGTTGTCTTGTGAGAACTCTGTAGTATTGTATAGAATTCACTGCATTAAATGAACTGCCCTATCTTTGTTTCCAGGAGCTTCCCAAGGACCCAAAAACCTCCCAGTATTTCTTCCAGTTGATGGTAAGAATGTGTGTCTGTCAGGCTCTAAGAGCTGGGTCTCAAGCCAAATACAGGATAAACTAGTGGCCTCTGGAGTTGGTGAGGGTATAAGAATCTCTACCTGGATTTCTGGAATAGGCTCCACATGGGTCATTTGCGAATCTCTCGGGCCTCTTGTGAGCAGCATGGAAGAGAAGAATAAATGTTGCTCTGACCTGTTGGGCACATAAGAATGTAGTGTATGAAAATACTTGTCAGCAGACCAGTGGAGAAAAGAAGCATTTAGGGGTGATTGGTTAGCTCTTTGCATGGAAATATTAATTTAAATCTTTCTGAACACCTGAAAAAGTACCAGCCATATTGAAGAATAAAAGATAAAAATGGAACAGAACAAAATTATAAAATCTGGAAGAAAATATAAGTAATCATAGGAACTTAGCATTGGCAAGAAGACAGTGAGAACAGGAAACCATTTCAATACTTATTTTATGTTGTTATCTCAATTATGTAAACTACTTATATGTGGAAGAGACACCAGAAAAGAATACTTGAAAATAGCAGTAGTTACTTCTAGGTGGTGGGATTACGGGTAATTGCTTTCTTCTTTATGCAGTATTTTCAAATCTTGACTGCAGTAAGCATAGGTTAATCTTACAATGCTGTGATATACACGTTATTTCAATGACCAAACAATCAGAATGAATTTGAATTAAGACTTCATAAAACAGATTTCCCATCCAACTTTCACTCCTCTGTCACCATCGACTCTGATATTTGTGCTGCTGCCTGCATTTGTCTTAAGTAGGTGACAGGTGGCCCTGCCTTCCTCCCACAGGAGCATTCCATACGGGACCTGGCTGTTTCGGGACCCTTCACTGTTTTTGCACCTTTATCTACAGCCTTTGATGAGGAACCCCGGGTAAGCACGGAGGCAGGTAGATGGATGAGGTCTGGGGCTGAGGTACAGCCTCCAGGCGGTGTCCCCCTAGAACTAACACTGGAGACATTTCTTGGCGGGAGATTTAGGTTCAGTCGAATCTGACCAACAGTGGGAGGGGTCTGCCTGTCAACATTGGGATCCCCTCTCAGGAGAAGCATTCAAGTGTCCCAGAGACCCTCTAGAGGATATTCCTGGTAAGAGAGGAGGTTGGAATTGTTTAACAATTCTTAAATGATCTAACCCTCCCATATATAACACCCCCCCCCCCAAAAAAAAAAAGGAGCCAGATTAAAGGGATTTAAATAGCTTCTTGTCTTGCATGGTTTATCAGAATCTCTACTGCTCTAACATTCACTGGGACTCTTCATCCTGGATTAGCCATAACTCTTTAATAAGGTAGCCAGCGTTTATCAAGTGTGGCGGACAGTTTTTAGCACAGGCCTTTGTTAACTCATTCAGTTTTCACAGCAACCCTGTGAGCTGAGTGCTGTCATCCTGCCTAACCGCCAAGGAGAGAGAAGTCACTGTCCCAGGGTCACACAGATAGTGGAACAGAGACGCAAACTTGACTCCAGAGCCTGAGTTCTTAACTGCCTGGCACATTGTCTCTCTGAGAAATAGTTCAGACACCAGCCAAGCAGAGGCACTAAAATAATTTTTGAAAGAAGTTGACATTCGATCGCTGTTTTTTTTTAAAGCAAATAAAAAGTTATCATAAAACGAGAATCTCATGAGCTTTGTATTATACTTCTCCATGGTTAATATCATTGCATTTTGATTTACA
Organism: Solenodon paradoxus; assembly: GCA_004363575.1. Taxonomy (NCBI): domain Eukaryota; kingdom Metazoa; phylum Chordata; class Mammalia; order Eulipotyphla; family Solenodontidae; genus Solenodon; species Solenodon paradoxus. Next base: position 54,061 of record RJWH01006440.1, read on the forward strand.
AGTGAGAAGCATCATGATCTTCTCCACTAATGGTTTAAATCTGGCCCAGGAACCACCCCAAGGAGGAGAAGGCGTGTTTCTCAGCATTTTTCATGAGAAGTCACTTTTTCCAAGCAGTATGTCACAGACTTGATGCTCCTGCCACATTGTTGTGCAGTGTTACACCAGAGGGACCCCCAAGTCCACACTGAGTTTCCATGGCAGAATTAGGAAAGGAACTGGGTCCCCTTTCCCCCTGTTGTCTGAGGAGCCTCACCCTGTAACTCCAACCACAAACCAACTCCGTGACTGCCTGCTTCCCAGGGTCCAGAAGGGGATAGCAGTGTAGGGGGATAGGACAGCAAAAGTGAATGTTGGTACACTCATCTGGCCTGGCAGGAACCCTCTGGAATCTTCTCTCACAGATGAAAGACTGGGACAAGCAGGGCCTGATGCCCCTGATTCTGCGGTACCATGTGATTGCCTGCCACCAGCTGCTTCTAGAAAACCTAAAATTGACTCCAAATGCAACTTCCCTCCAAGGAGAGTCAATTGTCATCTCTGTCTCTCAGGTAAGAGAGGCCCCTGCAGGAAAGTGACCCTTTTCCTCAGCCTCTCCCTTCCTCTCTGCCATCAAGTCGTAGCAGAAAGAAGAACTAATGCCTTTGAGGGATTTCTGTGGGCCAGATACTACTGTAAAAATTGATATGTGCCCACTGATTCAGTCCTCAAAGAGGTCCATGCATAGACTCTACTGTTCTCCCTGATTTACAAATTAGGAAACTGAGCTCAG
>RJWH01006441.1:0-54796 GCA_004363575.1 Solenodon paradoxus
ACTAAGAACTCAATTTAGTAAATATTTGTAGGTATGATTATTCAGCATAGCCCTCAATGCACCAACACTCATTTCAGATTTGACCAAGTAGCATAATAGACTAGGAAGATCTTTCTGGGGATAAAACCAAAATTTACAGAGAAAAGTAGAAAAGAGAATTCCTCCTGGGGAAGCAGAAGAGGTCAAATGGATATTTAGTGGTCAGAAGTGTCAAATAGATTTAGAACGAAAGTATAGTTATAAGTATAGAATAGCGCAGTATATAGAGACTGATATTTTTTTACCTCAAATAAAATTTGAGCACAGAGCATAGAGCTAAACGTTATTTTGCAATGTTTCTTTCAATTATATGTGACCATGTAACAGGGAGAATGTAAAAGAAAGCAATGTGTTCTATTTCTAGACCTAGCTATGAGAATTTTCCAGGCTTGTTTTTCATATTCTTTTCCTGTTCTCATTGACTAAGATGTAGATGAACATGGCTCATTTATAGAATGGGCCTTTCCAACAAAAGACTTGTAATTTTCTTCATTTTAATTAGTTGTTGTTTTATTATTGCTGCATTTTCTTCTTTTGGATATAACTGTTGAATTTATTCTTGGAGCATCTATCTGCATATTCCAACTTTTCTTAGCTATTCTACTACACTTTCAAGTACTTTATTATTTTAGGATAATTTCATGATTTAATGTTCTGTATAGATCTAGTTACCAAGCCTTCTAAATACAACAGGGATAGTTTCTGGCATGGGGTAGAGAATGAAAGTAAATAGTTTTATGGTAAAGATACTGATCTTTCTTTTTAAACAATATATAGAAACCATGAGATAAATGCTCCTGTTCCCCAATTCCTTAACTTAAATGAGGACTTAGTCAAACAAGAACTTCAACAGGTAACTTCTACTATATTATGTCAAACAATCACCTTATTCAGTTTTTTCTCAGAGATTTTTACTATTCCCTATCAACCCTTTTCAGTCATCAAGAACCTCTGAATTAGTTTCTCCCCTTTGTAGCATTCTTCCTTTTACATATGGTCTAGTTTGTCTTAGGTTTTTCAGTACTCCTTTGCTTACTGCTCTACTATGGACATAAAATTTTTCAGCAGACTTGTATGGTTGTGGGTTGGGTTTTTTTATGGGGGGGATGGTAATTTTTGCATGTTATTTTATTATCCATAGCATTTTATTAGTAGCCCCTAGATCCCTTTTATAACAGTTCTCTTGCCTCTATTAAATAGAATAATTAACATGAGGGGCTGGAGACTCATCTTTCATGAAGTAACCAAACACATTTTAGTCTCCTTTTGAGATTTTTAGAAGTCTCATGATTATCACTACTACTACCTTCAATTGTGAAATACTTCTTACCACTATCTTTCTCAATATATTCATCAGGATACTCTGAAATCTCAACATCTTTTCACCAAAACAGCTCAAGACAAAAAAAAAATTACTCACTTGATTTATATTTTTTCATTTCATAAAACACATATAATTCTATTATTACACTTTTAAACAAAGGAAGCATTTTCAATCCTAAAGTATATGATGGTCATGACTCCTAAAAGATACATATTACCTTTCCCCACTGCTGTTCAGAGGGAAATTACAGTGGGAGATGGGAAGAGAGAATAGGCCAACATTTTCTCTATACAGATCATTTTGGCTTCAGTGTACCCAATAACATATTATATTTAATGCCTCTAAGACAACTAAATGAGGATCTCCTGCAATATTTTGCACAACTGATTACAGCATCATGATAAAAAGAAAAGAGTTAAATATGAAAAGCAAACTATATGGAGATATTAAATTGAAAAGGATAATGCATAAAACTATCTTTTAGTATAAAATTAGAGGAGTAAAGCATGTGGAAACAGATAAAAGTTATATATATATATATATTTTATCATTTACAAACAAGAAATAAGTCATAAAGAAATGCTGAATTTGTTTTAGGCTCTAAAAATTTTTTCTGAGGTAGCTGAGGCTGGGCATCCTCTGTTTAGAAAGTTCTAGGGGATTTTGAATTCCTATTAAATAGCCACAATGAATGAGTGTGGTGCTGAGCTTGCAGTGATTCACTCTGAAGCATCATCTTTATTTAAAGACCTCAAGAAGATGTTTGAAAAGAGACAGGATAATGCAGAGTTGAAATTCTTAAGAGTCACACTGTTCAGATGCTAGAAAACCTGCTGAGTCTGACAGCATTGGGCAAGGCTGCCTCCTATTTTTGAGGTTGATAGGACTTCCCTGAAGACCTTCAGAAGATCTTGTGGAAGAAGGTTGGTTGGTATCTATAAATAATGGCCTTTTGAAATAAATGTTCATATTTTCATTACACAGGACAAAAATGAAATCTCAGATCATACTGCATTCCAACATTTTTGAAAAGATACTGAAGAAAATAAATGTAATCACTTCAAGGGTGTCATTCACAAAACATGATTGTTTTAAAAAAACATTTAAATGCTTACAAAATTTATAAAAAAGGTATTTAAATGACATCTTTCACTACCAATATAACTATTTCTTTGAATGATTTTAAGATAAATTAAAAAATATATATCAACATTTTACTTCAATGACTTCTGCTGTCCAAATTACGTGTAGTTCTTTTTACCTATACAAATAATGAAAATGGGATTTGGGGTTTATTATATGTTTACATTTAATAAAGACTTCCTTAAAAAATTAGTATAGCAAGAGTCTAACAATGACTGTACCACATACAGGAAGAGATTTACTCCTACCCTTAATTATCAAGTAGGTCATAAACAAACCAGTCTGTGATAGATCCTGAGAAAAATACAGGATATAGCTAAGCTTTAACTATTACAAAAACTTTTAATTGCAACATGTTATCTGTTAAATCTTATAAAAAGGAAGTGTTATTCTCCCCTCCCCTTGATTCACTGCCTGACTAGTGCACAAGAATGATAGTTAAGCAAGATCTTAACTTTAATACAAGGATCCACTCCAAACAGATTTCAGCAAAATTGCTATTCTAGGATAAATTTACATAAAGGGCATCACTGGGTAAAATTATGTATGGAAGATCAGGATTTAAAAAAATCCCTGTATATGTTGCCTTCCATGCATTTGTGTAAGTTTTGATTTCCATCAACAATTTTTGAAATTACTAAAAACACAAAAATTGTATTTTGAAACCTTTACTAAAATATTTAGTTACTCTCAATAGTCTTTTATTTTTGTCTAATATTTTTTATTAATAGCCAAACTCTACTATTTATTGGATTTAAAACAATGAAAATATTATGAAGTGAGAAAAAGGAGGACTGCTCTTTCCTTTCAGTCATCCCATACGTGTTCTTTTGGACTTACTAATGAGAAAGGGAGGGGTAAAGAGAGGGTTAGCAAGAGGGAGAGATGGGACAGCGAGGAAGGACAAAGGGATAGAAAAAAGAAAAGAAGCAGGCAAGCAAAGTTCTACAAAGAACTTCATCCTGGTATCTTGGATTAACAGAATATTTTTCTGTGAGGACCACATCACTAAAGTGTGATTGATACACTTTGAATTCTAAACAAATTTGCTTACTGATATCACATCAGTCTTTTCTTATGTAAAGTATTCTGTTCATAAAATCTATGGCCTCCCATAGATTTAAATACTAAATTTCTATAACCAATCACTGAAATTGCCTTCCCTGAGACAGGAGAAGATGCCATATAATATATCTGTGATCCTTCTCTACAAATATTCTAGATGATACCATCATCAATAGCCTCAAAACAGGAAATGTTCCAAATCTATTCAAGTCATTTATTTCAACCAGATGTTGATAAGAGGAATCCAAATGATCCTGGGGCTTAAGCACACTTGTTTAAAGAAGTACAAAGATTGACATTTCATGGTTGTTATAAAGGCTATATAATGACCTTAATATTCCAAGCAACTCTTGCCTTATGCTTTGCCATTCTTATCATGGTAGGGACATGATCTTTGAAGCTTCAATAAGCTATGTGTTCTAGGCAGGAAGGAGAAAGTGGTTCTGGGAAGCAAAAAGAGGAGAAATCTTTATCAGGAATCAAAATCTTTCCAGAAGTGCCTAGCCAACTTCTCATATTTCATTACATTCCACAATGCAGATGGCCTTACAAATTTATATATTTTACTTGACCATGTGGTCATGTCTAACTTATAGAGTTCCTATTAATAAGAAAAAAAGCAAAGGAAGAATAGATACTAGATATATTCACTGTCACAAAAGTCAGGAGTGTTTTCATAAAGCAAGTGATTTCCATCAGGGCCTGCAAGGAGAGCTGAAAGACCAAACAAGATAAAGGTGAAGAAATATTCATTAGTTTTAACATCAGAAATGTTATTAGCGACCATGGTAAGGAAAGGTTCAATACAGGATGCAGTAGAAGTCACAAGGAATGAGATAAGGATTGTACTAAGAGGTGAACAAGTAAAGCCAATGATTCTTAAATAAAAACAGATTTTAAAAACAATAGCTGTATAGCCTGCACACATGGTCAAGGGAAAATTTTGAGTGACGAGACTATTTCAGGATTGTGGTGCTGATTGCATATAATCATAAAATCACTAAAATTCATTGAATTTATACAAAATGTGAACTTAATATGTAAATTATACTTCAATAAAAGCTAAAATATAAATAATTATAGCAATCTTTATAGAAATTTGGCTGTGAAGGAAAGGAGAATGAAGCAGCACTTCTCCTTCCACTGCCAAATCTAAACACTTCATTTATTTTGTTTTATTTTGGCAGTTTTTATTGAAAACCAAGTTATTTTGAATAAATTAAAATCTTGTTCTTTTTTGTCAGGGAATTAAAATAAGAAATATAAAACATGGTTTAGCAAAAAATTATGAAGGCATGTGCAGTAACATTTGAAAAAAAACCTTTCCCTATTTGGTCTTCCATAAATAAATACTTCCCAAAGATCAATGCACTTATCAGCCTCGTGTGTGTCTTTCTAATATATCTATATCTATAACTATATCTATATACATATACACACAAGCATACACAAGGGTGGTCTGGGTTAGGTAGTCTTATTAAGAAAAAGAATTAAAAAATTATATATTTATAATTTGGTTCACAGGTGTATACATTTCTTAATGAAAAGAGAAATCACAACTAATTGCTGGAACCTTAGTGATTCACATTACTTTCTTTTGAAGTCTCTTTAGACAACTTTCAAGAAATGCTTATAAAAACATGTTTTCTGTGCAAAGTCGTTCCCAGAACGTATTGTAACTTTAAACACTCCAAAAAACACCCACGAGCCTGTTCAAGAGACAGACTTTGAAACATAGGCTTTGTTGCTTTCATAGAAAATATGTACTGTGTAAATGTAGTATAGCTAGCCATTATATAGAGCTTAGTAGTTCAAAAACTACAATTCTTTTTATTTTTTCTTTCTTTTACCGACTTAATTCTTATATAAGATTGCCATTCTACTAGAGTGGTGGAAATTTGTTCTCAGACAATTTGGGCTTTATCCAAAGATTATTTGGTCAAACACAATTCTTGCTAAGGCCACTGAAGACCCAGGGTGTCTAAGGTGCACTGTATAGCTATTCGTTTACTGGTTTCTGTCTTTCCCAGACTTTGACTCCTCCCTCTAGGGCACCCCAATAGTTAGACTCTTCTCTAGCAGATTACCTCCAAAATAGCTCAGGCAAGTCAATTACAACCAATACATATGCCTGATATGTGAACAGCAAAATAGTACTACTTAATCTGTATTATAAATGTCACTCTATTGTTTTCTCCCTACCCTCAAATTTGGAAGGTATTTTATATAGAGAAAATCCAGAAAATGAAGAAATGTTGCTCATTCTTATGATTTTTCCCTATTTTCATCAAGGCTCAACATGTTCTTGACTTCATATTTTGGGTGTCTACATCTAGAAGAAACTTGAAGTCTTTTTCCTGCTTTCTCATTCCTGCCCTGAAGCAATACAATAAGGCATTTGAAAGGGGAAGGGAGGAGGACAGAGTGGTATGGGAAGTAGCTAAAAATTAATAAAATTATTGTGTATTCCAATATATATAAGATGTCACCAATTATCAGATGTTATATTAAAGACATGAAATTGATTTAAAAATGTCACATGCTTACAAACATTAATCTGTACAATAACTGATTCTTTTTCCATATCACAAGCAAAGCTGAGTATTCGCTAACTTTGCATGGGGGATATAAAGGTTCTACTGTATGAGTTTTGACCGCCAGTAACGAATGCATTCTATTACTCCATTGATATGTATTGAAAACCTATTATGTGACAATGTTCCAGGTGATTGGAGTGCATTGATTCACAGAAAAATATCTCTGCTTAATGAAGTTTAGATTTCATCAGGAAAGATGATAATAAAGATTTATACATATTTGGCACACTCTGATGGAGTAGTGGTTGGGTCTGTTGCCTCCAGCCCAAGTGAAGTTCACATATATCCCAAGAACCCTGGTTCCTATCCTGGTGCCAGGGAGGTGGGGGGTGTGGGAAAAAAGATGTAAAAATAAATAAAAATGTCTTCTTCATCCTCTCATTTACTGCCTGCTTGCCTATCTGCCTTCATTCCTGCCTGAATCTTTCCTTTAAAAATAAAAAGTATACATAGTATATAATGTTAGGGGCAGATAAATGTTGTGGGAGAATAAAATTAAACTAACCACTAAGGAAGATGAAGGCTTAAAGAGTAAAGGGGGTAGTTGGGAAAGGTCTCTTTAAAGAGCTCTGTAAAAATTAAGGGAATGAACCATCTGAATATCTGGAGGAAGTTCCCTGATAGAGGGAACAAGTGACAGAGGTACTGTGAGAAAAGGTATTGGGAGGAGGGAGCACAGAAGATGGACTTGGAGAGGGGTCCAAAAGTAGATCATGTGGCCAGATACAATGTTATAAGCTTGGTTAAGAGCTTTGGAGTTTATTTTCAGTGTGTTGGGGTCTTTTAGAATTTTTCTTTTCATTTTTGGTACTTAGCTTTGTAATTTTTGTTTTACTAAGAGCATCCTGTTTTCATAGACAGTGAACAGTATCACTACTTTTAGAACTGACCATTTAATTTCAAAGTATACTTACTAAAGTATAACCAGGTATCACTGCATTGTAAATTTAATAAAATAAGATAAATATAAATAAAGTATATAATGCTATTCTTAAGATTAGTAATTTATAGCAATGAACTGGGTCACAAGCATGTTTTCAGTCTAGAACATGCTGTACTCTAGCAAATAGGCAATTTCTCCTGCCTTTCATCATATTGCTGACAAGTGACAGACATATGCTATAAAAAATGTAATCAAAACCTTTCAAAATATATTTTCTATAAAAGAACTTTCCAAGTCAGTATAATCAGTATTGGTATCAGAGATATACATGCAGATCTCTCAAATGGAAACTGCAAATTCAACCAAGTAGGGGTTTTCATATTAAATGACTTAATTGGAGTAGCAACTGGAATAACAGATAAAAATTTGTGCATGATTAAGTTGCACTATTCAAAAAAATGATAACTTATGTCACAACTTACTACTCTAACTGGTCACTGGAAATTACTTTTACATCATCTATAATAAGTATTCCAGCAAACTTCTTGGACTGTGTCCTAAGTAAGCAATCATATGTGGAGAAAGAATTAAGTTCAAATATATTTATACTTCAATATCTTAAAATTTGACAAAATATAAATAACAAGGAAAAATAATAAGGCAATTATCAATATATTGTGCTATGCTGCATTATTAAGTAGAAACACAATAGTCACTATTGAATAATTGTTTGTTTTTCTATTCAGATATACTGAGAAGTCTCATTCCTCAGTAAGTCAGTCCTTTCATTTGAAAAATCCAACATTAGCCTTTTCTAATGTTACCATTTTAATCTTAATCTCAGAAATTCAAATGCTATTCATTAATTTACTTGGTGTCTTTAGGGACATTTCCCAGGTTACTTTTGTATTTAATTTTATTTTGAAAATTAGAAAGCTGAGTAAGCAATCACAAAGACTTTCTGTACCTATTATAGCGTAATATATTGTTAGTCCTGTCTTTCCCTCTATAGTCATTTATATACACACACACAAAGAGTATGCCAGGGACACATTATTAAGTCTACTTCCTTCTGACTAGGCAATCAAATTTTCCTTTAATATCTCATTTTTGAGATATTAACTAGTTATCAGTTTTATTGGATCTTACCTAATTTTTCCAGTTGTCCAGCCAAATTATATTGAAGAGATATGCGTTCCATGCCATGCCTGTCTCTGGAAGTATTGCTTTACTTCTGTCAATTGATTTCCATCTTATTTTATTTTTCTCTCTATATTTAAATGAAAATAAATCACCAAATATTAGTTTCTGAAATCATCACTACATTTAACCATTGGTAAATTTATAATTTAATCCAATTTATAATTGTATCTATATATTTTTATTAATTACATAAATGAAACATACTTTTTTATAGGGTCTGTATGTTATTGATGTTAAATGGTGAGTTTAAAAATAAATTTTTCACTGAAATAAAGAGTAAATTAAAATTCAAAATCTATGTAAATTGTAAATATGTTACTGCTAAATTTGTCTGCAATGATGTCATATGTTCTAGCATTAAATCTTGGAATAGCAAAATAAAATTAAAAATTATAAGGTTATAATATTTAGTAGAATTACTTATGATATGTGTACTAAGAAGTAGAACAGCGATGAGACAAATCAGCATGATTACTACTTTTTCATGATTTGAACAGTTCCTAGAAAGAAGGACCAAAAAGCTAATGTAAGATCTCAGCTCTGTAGATACCTGCCCCATAAACAGGAAACTATAATAACGCATTTGCACCTGTATCATTTTGGTTTTCCAGTAATTGTCTAACCTACAGAGAAAGGTAGCAAGTGTTATAATGAAGTCAATTTTTTTTACTTCAAATCATCCACCTACCACACATTAGTTTTTTTTACTTCTTTACCTCAGTTTTTCATTTGTAAAATGGGGCTGGCGATAATGTTCACCTCAAAGAGTTTTTTTAATATTAAATGAATTACTAATACGTGTGAGGCACTGAAAACTGTAGCTGACAATTATAAAGTGTTCTTTAAATAGCTGCTACTATGATTATGATCCCCTTTTCTGTTACACCATTTTTCTCTTGCTTCAGCAACATTACCTAGAGCTCACGGTAGGCTGGTGAAAAACCCAGAGAGTAAATCAAACAAAATATTAAACACAACAAAATAAACCATCCTTTAGAAGATTTTACTGACATTTGAAAATTATTCTCACCATCTAATTTCAAAACCATTTAAGCAAAAGGATAGCTTTTTGTTTTTGTCTTAAAAATCATAGTTTTGTATAAATCTGATCAGAATAAAGTTTAAAGAACATAGAATTATAAAAACACTAAAAATTTTGGCCATCGAATTATGTCACAACACCTTTAATCAATACCCTTGGATTTTCTCCAGTCCTTTTACATAATCTATATTGAAAAAGCCAGATATTATTCTAATAAAGGAAAAACTACAACTAGCAAAATTTTTTATTTAGTGTTTTTAAAGTTTCTTGGGCCCACACATACAAAATAATTTATTTTAATAACTTTTATTGAAGTAACATTTCATTATAATATTAAATAACTTTCAGGTGTGTATCATTATACATCAATATCTGTATATAATACATTAAATTCACCATTAAAAGTTCAATTCTGTCCTTCACCATATAATTGAGCGCTTTTATCCTGTTTTTCCACTAATTTACCAGTAATTTTGTTTTATAGTCTAAGTGACTATTTTTGTTTTATTTAGTTCATCTATTTGCTTGGTTTCCTAATCACATGAGATTGAGATCATACTGTGTTTCTCTTTCTCTGACTGAATTATTTCACTAAGCATAACACTCTCTAGGTAACTTCATGTTGTTGCAAACGTCAAGATTTCATCTTTTTTTTTGGTTATAGCTGATAGCTGAGTAGTATTCCATTATCTGTGTGTATGTGTATATATATTTAACCATTCATCTGTTGATGGGCATATAGGTTGTTTCCAGCTTTTGGCTAGCATAAATAATATTGTAATATATCATGGGGGCACATACATTTATTCAAATTAGTGTTTATAATTTTGGGGGTAAATACACAGAATTATGCCAATTGAATCATGAAATTTCTGTTTTTAGTTCTCTGAAGAATATTCATATTGCTTTCCATAACGGTTGCAACAATTTACATTCCCACCAAGAGTATACAAGTGTTCCTTCCTCTCCACATCTTCTCTAATATATGTTGTTTCTTGTCCTTTGGATAATAGTTATTCTCACAGGAGTGAGGTCATATCTCATTGTTGTTTTGATTTATACTTTCTTGATAATAAGAGATGATGAACATCTTTTCATGTGCCTGCTGATCATCTGTATGTCTTCTTTGGAGAAGTGTCCTCTGTCCAGTTTTAAGTTGGGTAGCTATATGTTGTTAAAATTCTTAAGTTCTTTATATATTTGGATATGATCCCCTTGTCAGATGAATGATATGCAAAATCTTCTGTTTAGTAGGTTATCTTTTAATTTTGATGATAGTCTCTTTTGCTGTGCAGAGGCTTCTCAGTTTGATATAGTAACATTTGTTTATTTTGGCTTTTGCTGGCTTTGACATTACACTCAAGCTCCTAAGACATCTTTTAGACCAGTATCTAAGAGTGTATCACCTCTTTTTTGTGTGTGTATCTTATGGCTTCAGGTCTTACATCCAAGCCTTTAATTCATTTTTAATTATTTTTTGAGTATGGTGTAATTTTTGTCTATTAATATGCCAAAACAAATAGATAATTTGTTTTGTGAGCTGTACTAAAAAGTACCTCCTAGAAAAAGTATAATGCTATCTTCATCTGACACAATGGAAAGGGAACATCTGTCACATCAAGAGGTTTTTAAAATTCCATATGCAATCCCACGGAGTTTTATTTTCTGGTGTTGGAAGTTTTCTGAAATTTAATATCTATATTTAAAGATAACTTATCAAATTTAGTACAATCAGATCACATTTAACAATTTTACTTGTATTTTTATGTATGCTACTTGTTCATTCTAATTATAAAACTAAATATAAAACTAATAAAATCATGGTATAATATTAGAACATTGCAGGCAATAACTGGAAAAAATTACTTTAGTAAATTTATTTGTAGATTATGAATCCATCCATCAGTCTATCTCTCTGTATATCTATTCATGATCTTGGGCTCATAACATACAAAGTCATTTTTCTGCTTTTCTAAAATGTAACATTATTCTATGAATTTTTCTATGCCATCCTTTATTTTCAGAGAACTTGATATAAGAGTTCCATGAAAATTTTCCATCTAGATTTCAGTGGGGCTCCAAATTTATGTGCCTTTTCATATTTCTTTAACTATCTCCTTCTTTCACTTTCTTAGCTAGTGCCCAAGTCATTCCAAGACATGCTTCCTTTTTTTGAAGTTGGATGAAACAATACATTGTGAAAAGCAGGATCTACCTCCAAGTGGTCAGCAAATTGGGGTGGGAGGGATTAACTACCAGGAGATCAACTTCAATCAATCGAAGTAAGAAATTGTAGAGAGCAGGGTAGATAAGTACCCTCTCTTCTCTTTCTTCTGTAGACTATTACCAGGACACACTATCCTTCTAAAGAAGCAATATATGTTAAGTGAACAAAATTCTACAGTGACATGTCTTTTCTCTTTCTGTCTTATTTGAAGTAGTAGCAAGTGCAGCAATGCATTACTTGACATTGCCCTGATTTTAACTCATTTTCCTTTTTTCCTTACCCTCACTTCATTGGGCTGACACCTTCTGAATGAAATTTAAGTAACATTCCTTGCTTCAGGTTCTATTTTCTTAAGAAAAGAGATTTTTTTCTTAATTTATTTAAACATTTTCTTTTATTGGAGAAACTATTTCATTGTTTTACTATTATAAATAGTATAATAATACAACGGCTACTTTGTGCTTGTCTTTGACAGCATTTCTTTGCATTTTACAGGACTGATGAGAAATGTCCTTGTTGAGTCTCTTAAATATTCATTGCAAATGGATTTTCAGAAAGGTTATGCTTATAATACTCCTTCAAAAACTGAAAACAATGTTTGATTTCCAAAAATGTGTTTATAACTTTAAAATTTGCCAATCTTACGATCCTAAATGGCATTTAAAAGTATGTAGATATTACTGAGATTGACTATTTCTTCATGCATTTACTGGTCATTCATATTCTTTCATATGTTGTCAGTTCATGTTCCAAATATTCCTATAGAAATAGTTATGTTGCTTTATTGGCATGTCTTAATAAATGACAGCATTATTTACCTATTTTGATAAAAATTAACTTTAGACATTTATATTTTCTCCGATTATGGTATTTAAAAATCTGCATTTAACAATATTTGCTATTTTGTCATTTGCCACTGTGTTATGCATAGAAAATCTTTGCCCACATAAAGTTATAAATATTTACATATTTTTCATGAGACATAGTTCTATATTTATTACTTTTCCAAATATCATGGAAATTTTTATTTATTAAGACTTCCCTTCCCTACAAGTTTTCTAGACTCTATGTCAAGAAATTCTCTTCCACTTTCATAGCCATTTGTTCATCAGTGGACTGGTATCACCCAGTTTTAATTAAGATAATTTTTTAAACATTCATAAGTTCAAACTTTATTACATATTTTTATTAATGAAAAATATGTATATAATGAAGAAAAAATATCACAGAAGAGTCTAAATAAAGTCAAGGTCTCTTCTCCTCCATCTTCTTTCCTTTTCTCTTTCTCACACACACACAGTAACACAACTTATACACCTCGTGGCTTTTTAATTCAGTTCTTACAGCAATTGCCATTATAACTTAAAAAATAGTTTTATTTAGCTAATATGAAATATATACAGTTTCCATCATCTCTTCTCTAGGAAAGTAATGTAGATATTTACATCATCTCCTACTTGTTTTCATAGTATTCTTTTTAGCTCATCTGATGTTTTATTAAAAAAATTAAACAAGTACTAGAATTTGAATTTCTTGATAACTCACCTCTAGAAAGTAGTTCCTGTTATCATGAGGAAACTAGAATTAACATATTTCCTTCTTTGCACCTCTCTTCTACACTTCCCAATTTGTGCTCATCGAACATTTTTGGAAATAACATTTATAACATTTATACATTCTTTATAATTCTTAAAGTTTTCTTTCTATGTTGATATTAAAGCATAAGAATCAATAAACAGCAGTCTCCATTCAATTATCACTTGTTTGTCACAGAACTAAATAGCACAACTGACTAGAGCTTGAATCATTATTTCTTGCTAAAAAGAAAAAAATAACATAACATAATAGATTTTATTTTCATTTATTTTTAATTTGCTTTAATCTTCTAGGTCATACTCTGCTGCTACTGTTTCTTTATATTACAAGTTGTCTTCTTTCTTAGATATTTTTTCAATTTTGTTGAAATATCTTTAAGGCAATTTTTCGAAGGTGTTATATTTCTCTGTTCTTAAATGTCTGAAAAATGTTTTTGTTTGATATTAATAGCTGACTAGCGATATGACTGGAAATAGAATTGTACTTTAAAAATATTTAATTTTCATAGAAATTTTAAAATATTGTTTCATTTTCTTTCAACAGCTTTTATTTTTAAATGAGAATCTTACTGTCTGACAAATTCTCCTTTCTGGGTAAATGCCATTTCTTTTCCTCTAAGAAACTTGCAAGATTTTCCTTTATAATGTTGATTGTGAAATTTGCCAAATGTGGTATTAATTTAATCGTTCTCATTCTGCTGGGCAATTAATGACTCCTTTAAATATGAAAATGTATGCCTTTCCAAAGGGTAGAGATTTTTTTATTGATCAGTTTTTTCTCTTCTGGGATTACCTTAGTATCTATACCCTCTCTCATATTTTCCCTGACATTAATGAAATTATTTTAAGAGAATGATAGGTATGCAATTCAAGGATCAGTTGCATACATATGCAACTTAATCAGTCCATTGAATTTAAAATTTCCAAGAATGCAGTCTACAGTAAAGATTTTTTTTCACGGTCAACTTTTCTTGTTTCATGAAAGTACTGTTCATCTCAGCCCTCTCTCAGGATATGAATTAGGCTCATTTTCTCTTCTTTGAATTATTTTTCCTTTTTTATATTTTAAGTATGTTCTTCTGTTTATTCTTCTTTGTCCATCTTCTGAACAGTTTGTGTTTTCCTCAAATCTATTGTCATATGTGTTTGTCTATTAATATTAATAATTATAAAGAAATACAACATTAATTGGCATTGGTATATAATAGGCTAGGCTCAACAATGGCTATAATCTTGTTTCTCCAATAGGACTTTCCATAATTTAAGCTGATCACTGATTCCATGTAAGCTGACGAGTTACACTCTGTGGCAGTTACTGACTTTGTATGGATGGTAAGCAGACGAGTAGTCACACCTGAATTGCTCATAATTGCTTAACCGGAGAGTTTACTCTGGAAATGAACATCTCTAATGTAATTCTTTTTTTTAATCCAACATTTTTCTCTTCTTAATCTCTTGATAATTCTTTTAACTTCATCTTAGTTTCCTTCTCAAGCCACAATACACTTATTAGTAACTTGTCCCAGAACAGACTATTCCTACAGACATAGAAATTTCTTAAATTTCATCCTGACAAAAACATTACTATAGCGGTTACTGATGTTCCTTACTATGCTGCTATGACTGTAGACAGAAGGGACAAAGAAAGTGGGTGTTTTCAATAAAGTTCCCTAAAATACTGTCTTGTGGATTGATCCCACAGCTGAACTTAGCTTTGATATTTGTTGACTCTCAGTTTTATCTTCCCAGGGTTTCCATGAGAAGGTCTTTTTGCTTCTAGTGCTAGCTTCATTTTCGTCACTTATGAATTTGCTATCAATCTGAACCCATCAGTCTTATATTACTAATAATTCATTTATCAAAAAATAGGAAATGTTCTTAACTGACAATTTTATTACGGTTTATATATAATATATACATACATAATTACATATAAAATAGAAATCTATGAAAAAATATATATGGAGAGAGAAGAGATGAGATGAGGTGAGAAGGTCAGAGGATTTATTATGAGAAATTGGGAGCCCCAGGGTAACTGGTGTTGTGTAATGCAATCTTAGTCTTGAGGCCTGAGAACCAGGGAAGCAGATAGTATAAATCCCAGGCTAGGGTCAGAATAGATGAGATAAAATGTCCCAGCTCAGACAGTAAAGAAAGGAGAGGGAATAAAAAGCTGAATCCCTCCTTGTGCCTCTAGTTTTAGCCACGCTTTCAAGGAGTTGGATGGTACCCATTAATGTCACAGACACATACAGAAATTATATTTAATGTGGTATCCCATGGTCAATCAACACACAAACTTAAGCAGTACAAAGAAGCTATGAGTCTATTTAATCAAGTCTTTAGGTCTCAACATTAACTTATGACATTCACATTCATTTTTTTAGTTATACCAAAGTATTACCAAATCTTATTACTGTTATGGATGGAATATAGTTTTCATTATATGTCTATGTTAGTTTAGATGATATATGGAATTTTAATTATAGCTACTTATTGCTTTGCACTCAAAATGCATTTAAGTTGTAATCATTTTCAGATAATTTTCTGAGCTTCGATGTAAACAATATCATTTTCAAATAATGGAAATTTATTTCCTGTCTCCTGAAAGCTATATATTATTTTGTTTTTCCGCAATATTTCATAGGCTAGGACTAGCAGAGCAATGTCAAGAAAGAAGGTACCAGTATCACCTGTGTATAATTTCAGAATTACATACAAATAATACATGGGTATTATTATGTTAAACAAAAACACTTATATTTTCCATTCATTCATTTTTAAGGGTTAATTTTTTTTTTTCAAACGCCCTTTTGGTATATTGTTTCCTTTTTATATTTTTAAATTTTCACCTACTACTTTGAATCCCATAGATAATAAAAGTTTGTCATTACTACTATGATTATTTTCAGCCTCCTACAAATTTGAGAACAAGATGTTATTATGTTAGAAAATAATAACATTAAATCTACTAAATAATATATAGCTATAATCATTAGCCAATATGTTCTGAGGTCCATTTCCTACTTTTCTCCTATTGTAGACTGTGTCTCAGGGGACTGCAACTTACAACTATATAGTCTGTGCCCCCTTACCAATTAACATCTGACTGAGTTCTGTCAATGGGAGCCACTAGCAGGTATTTGAGGGGAATGGTAAGTGAACAGCAAATTCCAGGGTATTTTTCTCGTCTCTCTGCTTCAGACTGCTTTCTTGGATTGCCTCTCCCTGTGGTTATAAATTCCAGCAAAACCCCTCATCCCTAAGGCCCAGTTCCTACCAGGAGACCCTTAGTCCTGCTCCCTAGAAGCCCTACCTCCTGTCTTTGCCCCTTTAGAACTAGATTATGAATGGCTTCCTCCTATGCTAATAAGTCTTTCAGCTCTTCTAATATTTTTTGAACATAATATTCTCAATATTAAATTCCCTCTATTGAACTCTAAGCTTAAATTATTTCTTTCTGTCTGGTCCTTAACTAAATTAAAATTGTTATTTAATAATTAGATACACAGGTGGCAGGGCAGAAACATCCTAAAGTCATAAGAAATAATTAAAATATAAGTTGAAAATAAAGACGGTGACATTTCCTTCTGTTCCTTTTTATATCTAATATCTCCATCATTCAACAAAAAAGCACTTTAATATCCTATAAATGAAATAACATTATATAAAAGGAGATTCACCAGTTCCTATTGATTTGTGCACCTTAATTCTCAATATAAGTGTATAAAGTAGATTGCCTCACATAAACCAGAAAAATCATTGAGACTAATACTATTTATATTTGATAAAAAATACATAATCAGTGGTATTAGAGGAACATTGTGAGGCTATGGATATAGAAAAGCTCTTATATTTTAAAAATATATTGTCATAAAAAATACATGGGATTTATAAATACAAAAGATGTCTCAATAAAAAAGGAGTCATTCTCAACCATGTTGTTTTTGTACTTTTTAATATGACCATATATTTTTAACATACTTTTTTAGGTTAATTTTTAAAGACTCACTTTCATATTTTATTGGAAAGACATTAAAATTATCAAATGAAACTATGTTTTAGAATGAGATTCATTTAATACTTTTATAACAATAATGAAAATATTAAAATATGAAAATACATGACAAGTTGGAATATCAACATTGATCTAAATTAATTCATTTGATTATTTTCTTCCTGTTTCAGTGCAGGGTTAACAATAATTTGGTATCATATCCCTTTATTTATTAGAGTACATTTATTTTGAAACTGCATTTTCCTTAAAATGTTGGCCTTTTATTCTTATTTAAATAATCAAAGCCTTTTGTTAATATTCCCAACTTGTCTAGGACCAATCTCATTAAAATTAATGAAAATTATTCTAACAACATACTTTACGAATCTTTTGAGTTGGATTAATGTCATGAGTTAGCTTATTTCAGAAAACTCAATTTTTACCTAAAGTTTCGATTTTGAGAGAATTTGAATTCAGGATATTGTGTATTATCACAATAAACTCAATATCAAGAATTAACAATTGTCAGAAATTTTAAAAGGATTCTGCATGTAATTTTTATAATGTATAAAATGAAATAAAATCTGAAATATTGCAGAAGTGTTTTTGAAAGTTACTTTGAAGACTGTAATATATTCAAACTAAACAACCACTGCATCTTAATGCATTATTCTTTCATGATTTTTCAAAAATAAAGATATATTTGATTATTTTCACCTCTTTTTTCCACATTTGTACATGTCATTTCTGCCCATTTCTTTAATTTGAATCATTCAGGGATTCTATTAATAAATGAGGCATGCAGTGAAGTAAACTTAGGACTGATGCCAGTCTCCCTTGAGAAAGAGAAGAGCAAAAACAGGAGGAATTAGAAATAAAATAGACTTATAGGCACATCCTGAGGCAGAAAGAGCAAAGATACACCAATTTCTCAAAGTTCTACTTTTGTCAATCAATCCTTTTATCCTCAGAACTCTGAGAATACAATGCCATTGCTCCTACAAATAATTTACCACATTATTACATAAATATCTCTTTCCCAGAGCATCACAATCATGGGCCATAGGTGTCTTTGAGAATAGAGATAGCATGTTCTATATCCCCATTCCATAGGATGGTGCCTACCATGTAACAGATATGTAATTAAAGTTGTTAAATCAAGTGATTAAGTGCTCAGCTAAGAAGTGCAGCATGGTGCAGGAAGTCTAGTAGTTCAGCAATCGTTTTGTGAATTGGTTCTAGTTCGTTTATTTAAAGGCAGACATGGATAACCACCTGCACTGCCAGCAGATGAGTATTTAAGCTTTTTTCTTAGACTTTTCATTGCTATATTTCAAGATTTACATTCAAAAGGATTAATGTGGCAATATATCTTTTCATGGTCAAAAAAGGAAACAGAATTTAATGGCTATCAAGAATTTTAAAAAGAGCTTTCTTACATATTATTTCATACTAATCCTCACTAAACTTGAATCAATTTCTATATTTTCTAGATAGATTTTTCATATATAGTCTTTGTCCTATAAAATGTATATACGGAAGAAATCGACTAGAAATGGAACACACACTCAGTCAACACTTATGTGTCAATATTATAAGATGATGACAAACAAATTCCCATAAAGCTCACTGAATGTTAGAACCTATACTACAGTAAACATAACTAAAATATATGGGCAAGAAAAAAATGCAAACAGAAAGCTATTAGATGAGGAAATAGCCAATATTCTGGAGAAAACAGAAATCTAAAGAGGTAAAAGCAGTACTTGAAGTTCTATATGCAACCTTTTGCAGGTGGTTGAGAACCCAACAACGCTTGTTATAGGATCAAAGGCTATTTGATCAAAAGAGGAATTCCAGGTCCCTCCAAGATGAACTGTTCTGCAACCTACTCCTCACTTTAGATAGTTCCTGGGGGGTGCATCCTGGTGGCTTAGTGCTGGGTCTGTGGCTGGGCATAGACAATGCAAAGCCCAAGAAGGGATCAACCACAAGAAATTGTGTTGAAGTACTCTTTCCTTCCTTCCTTCCCTCCCTCCCTCCCTCCTTCCTTCTGTCCTTTTAAAATGATTCTTTCTCCTCTCCTTTCCTTACTTTCTTGAAAAATAAAAGTAAATAGAGATAGGTCCTGGGATCCTGTCAACTAGGAATAAGTATAAACTAGAAAGAAACCAGCCTTTCAGGAATTTGAAGACCAGTTTCAAATCATCTGAAACCTATAGAATCTCAAACTCTAAAATTGGACTGTGGCAAACTTAGTGTTTCCAAACACTTGGCAGTAGGAGGGAAAAAAGTCCTTGTTGGTTATTAACATAAATATATAAAATCATCTAATGCATGCTCAGAACACAATAAAATATCTAAACACTTTGCAAAGGATCAGTACACAATATAAAATAACCCAGTACATGAGGAAATCAGAAGATTCAAACAGTCTCATGATAATACAAATATTAATATACTATAATCAATATAGATAGAGACTATATAAAGCAGAGATGTCAAATATGATCATGGAGGTAATTACAGAACTTAAAAGTATTCAAAGAGGAAAGTGTAGAAAGCAGACAATATGATTTCAAAAGAAACCAATCAGAAATTCTAGAACTGAAACATATAATGACCAAAACTGAGAACTTAATGGGGTGGATTTTACAACATGCTTAATACAGCTAGAAAAGAACATTGTGATGTGCAAGATGGGTTAGACTGAACTATCTAGAATGAATCATAAAGAGAAAAATGTAAAGGAAATATAGAAGAAAGGGTAAGAGCAAGAAAATATAATGTAAAGTCTTAAAAAACATTTCATTGGAATTCAGGGAGAAGGAAAAAGTGAAATAAAAAGGGAGGCTATAAATTTTCCAAAACTAAACACATCAACTCACATATTCAAGAATCCTATGAAAGATAAAAGAAATTCAAGACATTGGCATGTTATATCTGTGGAAAGCAAAAATAAAAAAACGAGGAACAAAACTGTCAGGACTTTGAATGTTAGACTGGTTTCCAGACGGGGAGAGTTGGGAGTTGGGAGGAAGCCTGGGATTGTAAAAAATAAAATGATGGCACTTATAGTTCTGATGGGTGGGTGTGGTGTGTTATACATATTGGTAGAGGTGTGAGTCTGTTCTGAAATTTATAAAGTATTGTAAATAAATGAAATAGTAAAAATAAATCATGGGATAAAAGCATTTAAAGGATATAAAGTTAAAAGGGAAGCTGCTCACAGTTCACAATACCTAAGACACAGAAAAAAACCTAAATGTTAGTCAACAGATAACTGGATAAAGAAGCTATGGTCTATATGTTCAACGGAATTCTATGCAGCTGCTAAAAAGGATGAAATCATGTTCTTGCAACAATCTGGATGGATCTGGAGGGAATCATGTTAAGCAAAATAAACTCCAAAGAAAAAGAGAAATGCAGATGGTTTCATTGATGTGTGGACTATAAAGAATAAATGAATAGACAAACCCCATCATAAATAACAGGATGCAAGACTATTGCTAATAGGGGAAAGGAGAGTGGGCGGGAAGGAAGGAGGGAACAAGGTGTCAGTAAAGGGCACTAGAACTCTGGTGGTGGGTGTGGTGTGAAATACACACAGACTGAGGTGCAATTTCAGTATCCTCAAATGAATACAGTATTGTAATCAAAAGAAATAATATAATTATTAATTTTAAAAGGAAGGCTATTTTTGTAACATCAACAATGAAAGTCAGAAACTGATGGAATTATAGCTTCGAAGTGTTAAAAAGACAACCAACATAAACGTACAAATTCCACAAACACATCTTTTAACAATGGACACCAAATAGAGACAGACTGATAAACAAAAATTGTGATAATCCATCACCAATCATCTCAACATAAAAAAGTACTAGAGGGTGTTTTTACGGTTTAAAAAAATCTTAAATGGAAAGTTTGAGATGTGGAAAGGGATAGAGTGAACAAAACTAAATTTGATTAGATATAAGTCCACATACAGTGTATGAATCAAAAATAATACTAACTGCCAGTGTTTAAGATCTAAAGAACTAAAAGCCACAAAAATAATACATTCAAACCAAATTGAATTGCAGTTAAATAGAATTGTAGTTAAAATAGACTACATTTCCCAAAATGTCTGAGTGGAGGATAAAAATAAACAAATGTTAGGCTTTGGTAATTCAGTGGTGAATCTTACAATTCCCAGAAAAATTAATTGAATAAATAAAATATATTAAGCTAAAGTTAATAGAAAAAAGAATAAGATGCTTAATTTGAAATAATTTAAGGAATGAAAGATTCATAAAACAAGTAGGACAATAAGAATGCAATTATTTCTACAATGTCTGTCTGAATCTCCCCGCTTTCATTTCTGATTCTTGTTTTCTCTATTTTTCTTCATCAGTCTGGCTAGAGGTCTCCTTTGTTTATCTTTTCAATGAACTAGTTCTTAGGTTTTGTGACCTGTTGGGTAATCTTTCTGTTTTTTATTTAATTTACTTCTGCTCTAATTTTTATTTCCTTCCTTTTACTGATTTTTAGTTTTGATTGTTCTTTTTCTAATTCCTTTAGATGTGTAGTTAGATATTTAATTTGAGATGTCTCTTGGTTTTTGATATGTGCTTTCCTCTTAGAACTGCTTTCGCCATATCCCACATGTTCTAGCAGGTAAATCTCTTCACTTTCATTTGATTCCAGATAGTTTTTAATTTTATCTTTCACTCCATCAACGACCCAGGAATTATTGAAAAGCATATAGTTTAATCTCTACATCTTTGGGGTTCTTCCAGCTTTGTTTATATGGTTCATTTCTAGTTTCACAGCCATGTGGTTGGAAAATAAACTACAAATTCAGTTTTTCTAAAATTATTAAGACTGGTTTTATGTCTTAGGAGATGGTCTATTATTGAAAATGTTTTATGTGCGCTTGAGGAAAATGATCCATGACATCAAACTTCAGAGATGTCTTTGTGGAAGTGATACCTGATGGCCAAGGAAACTAAAGTAAATTTAAATAAGTGGGAATACATCAAACTAAAAAGTTTCTGCATAGTGAAAGAAACTACCACTAAAGCAAAAATTCAAACCACTGAATAGAAGACATTTGTACATCAGACAAGAGCTTAATCTCCAAAAATATATAAAGCTCTCATACACATTAACAAAAAAAGTAAATGACCCACTTAAAAAATGGGCAGAGTTGAATAGACACCTTTTTAGAGAAGACATGCATTTGTCCTACAGACACATGAAAAAAAAATGCTCTATATCATGCATTATCAGAGAAAAACAAAGAAACAAAACAAAACAAAAAACCCAACCCAAAACTACTATGAATTATCACCTCACACCAGTGAGAATGGCCTATATCAAAAAGATCAGAAATGACAAGTATTAGAGGATGTGGAGAAAAAGAAATCCTCCTACACTATTGGTGAAAATGTAAATTAGTACAGGCTCTTTAGAAAACAGTATGAAGATTCCTCAAAAAAATGCTTCTGGATCTACCATTTGACCTAGCAATCCCACTGCTAGGCATATACACAGAAAATACAAAAACACTAAGCCAAAAATATATGCACCACTATTTTCATAACAGCACAACAATAGCCAAGACATAGAAACAACATAAATGTTTATCAACAGATGACTGGAAAAAGAGGCCATGATCTATATACTCAATGGAATTCTATGCATCTGTTAAGAAAAAATGATGAAATTGTGCCTTTTGCAATAACCAGGATGGAACTTCAAGTGATCATGCTAATTGTAATAACCCAGAAAGAAAAAGAGTATAGAAGTTTCACTCATATGTGGGATATAAAAGAAAAAAAATAAATAGACAACTCTCAACAAAATCAAGGATGCAAGATTGAGGCTACCAAGTGAGTGGAAGGGCAGAGGGAACAACAGAAAGGAATTAATAAGCTGGTGATAAAGAACTCTAGTGGTGGGTGTGGTGTGAACTGCACACAGACTGAGGTGGGAATTCAGTATTTTTTAAAGTGCCTAGCAATGTAAACACAAGAAAAAATAAAACAAAAATATCGACTATTTTAATTCACAAAATGAACAGGCTCAAAAGGACAATTATATATGTTAATACAGAAAACACATTTGACAAAATTTAATAGTCTTTATTAATTCAAAAACTATTAATCCAGAAAACGAAGGAAATTTTCTATTTTGAATAGATGATCTCAATTTCTAGAGGAAACATTCTAGTTAATAGTGAAATATTGAAAGTGTCTCCCTTGAGATCAGAAATAAAACAAATATGCCTATTAATAACACTGTTGTCACTTTTATTTAACATTTTAAAGGCCATCCAAGCAAGTGAAATGAGACAAGAACAAATTCACATATACATACATTAAGACATAGTCAAAAGAAATAATTAAATACTTTTAATTGCCATTAGTAATCAGAGTATTTTACATGCAATTTTAAAGGAATTAAAATATAAAATATTCAGAATTAAAAAAACTATCAAGGTTTTGGGATACAAGTTAAATATGGATAAATTAGTTATATCCCTATATGGTCATTTAAATAAACAAAAAATCAGATTAATAAAAGTATTTACAAAGTCACCTAAAAATGCAACACTCAGAAATAAATTTAGCAAATAGTTACAAGATATCTATAAAAATATAGCAGAAAGAAAAATAAAGGAAAACTAAATAATTATTCATTGACTGAAGAACTTTGTTTTAAGATGTCAGTTCTCCTCCAATTGAATATTAAATGCAATGCACTTCTAAACAAAATTTCTGCAGGTTTTTTTAAAATTGAAATATATAAGCAACTCTAAACGTGCATAGGTATGTGAAGAGCCAAGTATAGCCAAGGCAATCTTTGTTGTTGCTGATGCTAAGGCAATATTGAAGAAGAGCAAAAAACTTGGTTACTTGCACTACCAGGTATCACAAATGAATGCAAAACAACAGTAATTAGGGCTATTATTTGCAAAAGAACAAACAGGGGAATGGAAAAGATTAGAGAATTCTGAAGCCGACACAAACGTATAATCAACTGGTTTATGACAAGAGAATACAGTAAAGAAATAAATGTATCTTTTGTCCTGGATCAAATGGATATTTTTGAATGGAGGGAAATAAAATCTGTGATTTCTAACTTAACAATTTAAAAAAAAACAGTTCTAGATGAATTACATATCTAACTGAGAAAGTAAAAATGTTAATATTTAGAAGAAAATGTGGTAGAAGGTCTTCATAATCATGGAATAGGCAAAAATTTGTTTAAAAACACAATAAAACCATAAAAACAGATCAATTAATATTGTCATACTTTTGGCATAAACACTATTAAAAGAATGAAAAGGCAATCAAATGAGAATGGAAACAAGTAAATCGGCACAAACTTTCAACATAGTCCTTATGTCTAAAGTACATACAGAACATCTATGAAACAATAAAAGGGAGACAGTTTAATAGAAAAACGGACAAACTTTAAATGAGCACTTTATAAAGAGTATAACCAAATGGTCACTAATCAAATGAAAAGTCATCATTTTCATTGCTTCAATTTATATAAAGTTAAAAACCTGGCAAATCTATGTTTCAGAATTTTGAGAAGTTAGGATGTTTGGGAAGAAGCAGCAACTAGAAGAAAGTATTATGGCAGTTCCTGATTTTTAGAAACAGATGACTGTGTCTGCAACATTTTTTTCAGAGTACTGCCTCTGCTGTGGTACATTTTCTGGGTCTCAGTGACACTTACATGAATGTGTTCAGTTTGTGAAAATACACTGTGCTGAATCTATGATTTGTTGACTTTTCTATTTTTTATGAATATTATACTTCAATAATAAGTTTATAAACACACTTAACAAACTAACTTGCTAACCACAACTTCAATGTGAGAATTTTTCAAAATCTAGGCAACATACAAACTGCAGATCGACTGTCTATGATTTTTTGCTTAGTAAATGATTTAAAAATTATGGCTTAAAAAAGTTGAGGCGTGCCCTGGTCGGGTAACAGTTAGGTCTGCCAACGCCAGTAGAACACAGTCCACATACAACTCAAAGACCAGGGGCAGTAAGTGTGTTGGGGGATGGGGTGCAATGAAGATGAACAACTAAAACGAAAATAAATAAAACGTTTCCTCCTCCTCTCCCTGCCTGCTTGTGTATTTGCTTTCATTCCTGCCTGCAACTTTTCTTATTAAAAAATTGGAAAAATATTAAAAATTATCTGGGAAAAAATAACCTTTATGACTCCAAATTCAGAAATAATATGTAGATAAATATGATCGATTCAAGAACAAAAATGTTTAATTCTATATTCAAAATAAATGAACAAAATAAAATCTAGATGAGGAAAGTGCTGGCAACAAATACAGAAAATTTTAAATGCTGTGATAAACTTTTAAAATATATATCTTTCTTATTTTAGTGTGTACTTTAAAATATGAAATATATGCATTTAACATTTTACTAAAATATGTCTTCTCATAGTCAATAAGTGAGCAGCAGGCCTCTTGTTGCAAAAATAAAAACATTTTAAAGTGATATAAATCAATCACTTGCCACAGGAAAAATCAATAAAAAGGTATGCACTTCTGGAAAATTGTCTTTTTGAGAGATTTTGGGTAATGTGGAACAAATTAAATTAAAAATGCCTTTCTTACACATTAATATCATAGAGAGATACAATATTATATCTGAGACTCTCCTAGTTTTGTGCATTTTGCTCTGTTGTAACCATCACTGACTGAAGTATTGACCTTTCTGTGATTCTACTAATTATTCCATCACTCAAATATTAGGCCTTGAGCTCTCACTATTTGTATCTACCCCAACTTAAAGATTTTGTTTCTTCAAATATCTTTCAAGTTACTTTCATGCTACACTCTTAACATCTATGATTGCTATATTCCCTAAACCAGCAACAGCTACCTACCTGTACCAGATTTTGTAGCCTTCTTCCAGTCTCTTGAGACATAATCACCTACACGCCAATTATGTTTACCACTTGTAAATAAGGGAATAATTATCAATCAGAAATTTATTAATGAGGAGTTTTAAGTGCCTGAAAAACAGATTCACATCTTTGTCTTGGCATTGCTAATGGGAGGAAACATAGATTATGAGTTTAAACACTAGGCATACATGTATCAAATGAAGCAGAAAAACCACTGAGAAGCATTCTAGAAAATGATGACACATCTACAACATTTTTCTCACGGAATTATATCTGCTGTGGCTTCTTTCTCAGTTATTAATGTCACCATGACACTCAGCTGACATTTTGAAGTTATTAATGACAGTCACATGTCAAAGAATACTTTTTTGACAGTATATAAACCAAAACATATGAATGTGAATGGCTGGATTTTAGCCTGACTTTTGTGTGCTTACTATGTACAAATCACAGAAATAGACATTACCCAAAAAAAAAAAAAAGAGTAACATACAGTTCTTATACTCTTATAATGTAAATGTGCGTGCTGATTTGGTCCTTACAGGAATGAACTCTTCTAATTAATTTTTTTTCTTTCAAAGCAATGGTATAATACCTTTAACATATTCATATTTTTGGAAACTCTTGTTAGAAATGAGACCAAGTTCTATCACATTCCTATCATTCAATTAATGTATTTAAATAATATCTTTAATCAACATATGAATATTATGTGTCCACATCTCATCAAATATTTTGCCATTTCTAAAATTTTAATTCTTAATCAGTGAGTTATTAACTTATTTCCAAACTACAAACTGTTAAGAAACGTAAGTACTTAGAAGATAAAAGGATAGATTAACTATTAATGTAATATGCGTTCAACAGCTGACACCCTACTTAGCATGACCATTATGTACTACTGCCTACAAAATTATTCTTCATGCTCCCCCAGCAGAGCTAGAGTGCCATATGGCCATGCTTGTTTTTCATCAAATAATTTTTTACATAAACAGCTGGTGAACTGTTTTTATTGTAACAGTGCACATATTTTTTGAGACAGTTGGGAAGGATTGATGTAATTCTAGTCACTGCCTGTTTTATGTTAAGTAGAAATCCAAATTCGTATTTTTAAAATGTGGACTTTTGTATTTTTTTTCACCATGGTCAGTTCATAAGAAAGATTGTTTTAAAGTAGTGCAGGAATTATTGGCATGTTTATAAGCTTGTACCAAGAAACAGAAATTAATCATAAGGGATTTTCAACTTAACATGGCATATTTAATGTTTTTATTTTTATACTCTCATGAATTTTTAGAGGCAGAGCTGATATGCTCTGGACTATTTTGCAGGCAGTTTTAATATGACTATATTTGGTTTTAAAACATAGCTTCAACACATTCTGATAAGTGATATAATAACCAGAAGATTTTTAGCAGTTTTGTGTCTATCTGTGATTTGAGTTGATTTAAAGACTATTTGATAAAAAAACACCCCCCCACCCCCATTCTCCTTGACAAGAAATTTTATCTATTGAATTTGCTAGTGGTTTCAAAAATGCAAGTAAAAGTACTTTTGAATTCTAAATTACTGATGACGACTCCTCAGATTTTTATAAGGATATAGTCACAATGCTAGGAATATTAAACTATAAACCTTCAAGTTTTTAATCTAATTTTATACTTAATACTTCAAAAATATCCTCATTACCAGAAGCTACTCCCATTAGAACACCAGTAATGATTCATGTATTATTATATCTCATTGATTCCTTATTCATAGGGTATTAGAGACTATAAAATATATTTCTTAGAGAAGGAAATGAGTGCTTAGCACTGTGCCATTGAAAAGCTTAAGACCTTGCAGTCAGAACAATCAAGAACATTTACCAGTCACATGCTAATGATAAATGCATGTAAAATGTAGAAGGGAGATTTTTCCCAACCCTACTGCTTTCATTATATTTGCCTATTTTTCTATATCTTCTATTAATTCCATTTAGGGACATACAGACATTTTCAGAATATTTTATTTTGATACACAAAATAGAAAAATTTTGCTCATTTCACTTAAACTTTAGCTTCACTTTGAAGAAATGCACCTGGAATAAGCTTTACAATAGTGAGTACATTTTTGAGAATAAATTGTAACAAGCAAATAATACCTGAAACCAATTTTCTTACGTAGATTTTAATTTGTCATATCTAGTCTCTCCCCTTAAAATATTCACCAGATGAATGTTAAAATAACAAATTGAGACAACACATATTTGTAAAGATGTTTATTTTTCCCAAGTAAACCCATTCATATTACTTCACCTTAAGTTTAGGTCCAAGAAAGAGAAAATCAATGATATAAATATCTTTAACATTAAACAGAATTTCTAATGGTTAGGAGACAATTCTCCAATAGTCAGCTACATTTCTCTATGTGTTGGAAAGCAATTAGTTCCAGAAAGAATTTCAAGAAAGTTGCTCGCCCTGGAGGCTCAGGTTGTTAAGCTTGCACCTGGGGCACAGTCCACACACGGGCCAGGGACGCAGGTTTGCCACCTAGAGCCAGGTGTGTATGTTGGGGTTCAACTAAAATGAACAACTAACTAAATAAAATGTTTCTTTCTCCTTTCTCTTCAGACTAGTTCCCTTCCTCTTTAAAAAGGAAAAGGAAAAGGAAAAAAAGTTGTGTAGCAAACTGTACTGGAAGAAAGATAAAAAGATAACCAGAACAGGGGAAGATATATGCTTCTTACTCATTATGCAAGAATTGGGCTTCCTAGGCACAAGGAACTCAAGGCACATCCTCGTGTTACCTAGTCCTCTTCATGTCACTCTGGTTACTGGTTCTTGAATACCAGTGGATGAAAATACTGATTCTCTGGCCACGACCATTTCTATGAGTAATAAAGCTCTTTGCTTCTTATCCAGAGCCTCATGCTTTCTGCCAGTACCCACTGTGACAGGCTAACTTGAAAAAAGGATAAAAATCTCAGTCACTTCACAATCCCTGACAACAACCACCTATCTCCATATGTCCTATTCACAAGCAAAATTAACCTTTAAAATAGCATTTACAAGATGTAAAAATAGCATGGATTTCTTTCATTTTGCTCTTATTTTGCCTTATGATAATATGTATCACCATTTTGATCTTCAAATAATTTAACTAGCTTGACAAAGTGAGATATGCAATATGATGAAGAGTGGAAATAAATCATGGACTATACTTTGATATCAGTTATTTATCAAAGTAACTCTACAATCATTTTAACTTGTCTATTTGCAGCACTACATTCATTTTTTTAAAGGAAAGTTTCCAGGCAGAAAGAGAGAGGAGAAAAAGTGCACACACACTTTCTTCAGTTGTTCATCTTGGTTATTCCTCTTCCCCCACAGAACAGGAACTCTCATCCTTGGGATGTATGTAGACTACGCCAGCAAAGGTGACTGACCAACCACTACTCCACCAGGGTGCGTCTAATTTTATTTAATTTTTTAAAGATTTATTTAATTATTTAGAGGAAGGAAGCAGGCAGGAACAAAGGCCAGGACCGAAGGCAAGTTGGCAGGCAGGCAGAGAGAGGAAGAAGTGTTCATCCACACATTTAGTTGTTCACATTGGATGTTTCCCATAATCTCCACAGGGAACCTAGGTCCTTGGGCTTGTTGGAGCCACAGACTTACCAGCTGAGCTATCATGGCCTGCCTGCCCTCAGTTTTTAACAGAACACCCAACTCATTAAGGCAAAGCAATAATACAATTCAACTTGGCCTGCCCTGGTGGTTCAGCTGTTAAGTCTGAGGCTACCAATGGTGCAGTCCACTTATAAAGTCCAAGGGCCCGGGTTCCTGGCCTGGGAGATTGAGTGAGGTTGGGGTGGAGGGATGACAACCAACATGTACAACTAAATAGATGGTTAAACCCTTCTCCCCTTTCTGTCTGCCTGTCTGTCAGTCTACTTGTCTTCATTGCTTCCTGTTTCCTTTCTATAAATAAAAAAATAATTAATTTGTAAGAAAAAGCAAACTATATTGTTATATAATTTTCCTTTCTTACCTTTGTATTTTTACTTTAAATCTCAGAACTATAAGAATAAATATATGTATACAGCATATATAATTATATATTTATAATTTATATATTCTCTATAACATCTATATAAAGTAATATATTTCAATATTATTTATATATCTGTGTTCAACACTAATATATGGAATATATATGAATATTGAGGTCACATCACTATTTGCTCCTTTGTTAATTACTTATCTGAATTTCATTCTTCTGTGTTTAAGCAGCATGATCAATTTAAAAAGGTAGGAGACAAATTCATTCTACTCAATTTGCATTGATTATCTTACATAATGATCTAAAATAGTTGCACAGTGTTTTTATAAGACTATATGCAGGAAATAGAGAGAAACCAAAGACATTTAACTACTGAGAAATTTCATGATTCTGTCAGAGGCTCTAGTTCTACCCCTTCACCATGTTTGTTTTTTCCTTTTTAATTTTAGGTACAGCACAATTCAAACATGTACCCCTGTGGAGGAGTGAGGGACATTTTTTTATATCTAGGTTGATGTCACAGTTATGATCACTGAGTTCTGCATGGTTGAGTGGTACTATTACTAAATCATGTCTGGTTTTCTATACTACTATAACGCTTGCTGGAAGAGAGGAAGTACCTTTTCCCTAGATTTCATGAGCATCATGATTAATTTGATGGCCCTAATGTCTACCGAATGCTGATGCAGGTGGAGGTGGGCTTGGAGTTCTGGACAATCAAGCAAAGTTATTCCTATCACCAAAGAACAAAGAACAATCTAAAGAATAGGTACAGTTTTACTCAATCATTTTTGTGCCATTGTAGTTGATGTCATTATGAGAAACTTAGAAGCCAGAATTAAAATCCATTTTTCAAAGGAAAAGTACAGGCAGGAATGAATGTGATCAGAGGCAGGCAGGAAGAGAGAGTAGGAAGAAGCACTTTATTTTATTTCGTTGTTCATCTTGGTTGTTCTCCCCGGCCCCAGGATGTGAATCCCTGTCATTGTGGTGTATGTGGACTACACTGGCTGAATGTGGCTGACCAAACCACTGCCCCACCAGTGTGCTTAAAGTACATTTTTTGATCCTTCCAGAAACTGTTCTAATTCAGTAGGCCATGAATACTGTTAAATGTCCTTCTGACGTAATATCACCATGACTCCATCTTTAGGATTTTGTTCTAAGGATTCAGACATAAGTAGATATGAGGAAAAGTAACCTTAGAATATTCACCACAATACTATTAGTTTGGGGATTTTTGAAATCTGTGCTCTCAGATCTGGGAACTTGAAAAATACTTGTCCCTAACAGGTAGGCAGCATGCTAAAAAAACACAGGTAAGTAAAAAATTAAATCAAAAATGTTGATGTGTGTTGTATATGTTATGTGATAATAGACATATATTTACTTGGTCTTTAAAACTGATTCTACATTGCCAACAATCTCAACTCATCCTTGAGTCTAATCTCTGGAGACAGATATGGAAATGGAATCAGTGACTATTTAAGATTGTTAAGACTTAAAGAATGGGGCAGATATTAAGAATGAAGTAGATCTTAGGGTATGAGACACTGTCAGTGAAGTAGTGACTACAAGGTATTGACTGGGTTATCGCTGATGGGTAAGAAGGTCTCACTGACTAGATATGCTGTTTAGGGATAGTAGAAGTATTAGAAATTTGAGGCAAAAATGCCTGTTGCACAATTTACTTATCAAAACAATAAGTTAGATCTTAATAGCTGGTTTGTGGTTAAAGTAGAGTACGAGCTGGGTGCAGTCTACATACATTCCAAGGTCTCAGATTTGTGTCCCAAGATCAGCAGGAACAACTAAAATGAACAACTAAATAAAGTGTTTCTCCTCCTCTCTCATCCTGCCTACCTTTACCTTTTCTTTCAAAAAAGGAAATGAAGCAACAGGAATCTAAAAATATGATCTGTATGAGAATGACCCTACCAAATGCACAGGAAAAGCATGGTGATTGATGTGGTGGTGACCAATATCAGAGGGCAGACTGTTTTGAGCAAAGTATCACCTACTTGGAGATAGATGAACAGTCAAAAAGCTAATCCTTTCAACTAGAGTCTAAGCAATATACAAATTTCTGACACTACATCTCACTCTCTTCTTTGGGGTTTATGCTTTGTAATTCATCTGTACAATTACTTTAGGTAACAAATTTTTATCACAATTTTTATCACATTTTAGTGATATTTTAGTATTTATATTTGTTTAAAATAAATTATTAAAGATTTCCTGTATTTTATGGTAATTATACAGTAATATGTTCATGGTAATGAATGTTTATTAGCAACACTATATATGATTAAACTATCTAAATGACTTTTTGGCAATACTTCTTGCTTTAAATATTACTAATCTAGAACTTATTTAGCCTAAATTACAAAGCACTTCTGCCTTGTTCTTTTTGTTATAGTGCTATTTGCTATTGGATTAATTATGACCAACAAATATTGAATCAATTTTAGATAAGAGAGTAAAACGAATCCTAAAATATCTAAGAAACAGAAAGACACCTAAGGAAAATATATATATATGTGTGTGTGTGTATATATATATATATATATATATATATATATATATATATACACAATACCATCAGTTATGTGAAAAGTGAAAAATGTGTAAAATTACTCAACTATCTTATGTATACAAAGCTATGAAAGATTAAGTCATATTTAACTTATCAATGGATTAAGTAAAGTGGATATGTAAGCATCTCCAATAAAAATTGGGTATTCATTTTTCAGTTCATTTTGTTCTATGCTAAATAGCATTTGTATTCTTCTTCATATTATCATATACTATTCATAGAACATATTATTAAAACCTAAGTGTAAACATGTGAATACATGAGTAATTCATGCCCTATCAAAATATAGTATTATTTCACCATCTCATAAAGACCAGTCATGGCTTTCTCAGTCAATTCCAATAGAGCACCTTCACATCACTCCTCATCCACAGTTCTGATTTTAACTGAGTTAGATTACTTTGTTCTAGCATTTTTAACAGCTTTACTAAGGTTTAATTGACATAAAATTACATATATATTTAAAGCATATATTTTGATGAGTTCTGACATACGTATTTTTATATAACCATGACCACAATCAACAAAATAAATACTTTCATCATCCACAAATGATTCTTCATGATCCTCTGTAATTTGTTTTTCATCTTTTCCAGTTTACACAGATAACTACTGAATTATAGTCATTGTCACTATACATAGGTTTTCATTTCGTACAAATTTATATAAATAGAATCATGCCACGTCCTGGTGGAGTAGCTCTCGAAGGAGCACAGGCTCCAGAGGGAATAACCAGTGTGAACAGTTAAATAAAAACAAATAGGGTGATTCTTCCTCCGGTCTCTTCCTGCCTGCCTGCCCACTCACTTTCATTCCTCCCTGCACCTTTCCTATAAAAAATTTAAAAATAAAATCATATGGTAGGTAGTTTTACCTGAATTCCTTCACTTGAATAATTTCATAAATGTTATAACATGTCAATAGTTCATTAATTTTACTGATGAATAATATTCCATTTTATGTATATGTCACAGTTTATTCATCTGCTGGTAGACTTTTAAGTTATTTCCAGTTTTTCACTGTTACAAAAAGTAACAAACAAAACTCTTAATTAATACCTGGAAGTATAATAGCTAGACCATATTGCAGGTGTATGAATAACTTTTTTAAGAAACTGCCAAACTGTTTTACAAAGTTGATGTACCAATTTTAATTCCCACTGGCAACGTATCAGAGTTTCTTTACACCCTTGGCAATAAATACTTTGCGTGATCAATCTTTTTATTGTACATGTTTTAGCTTGCATGCAGTGGCATATCATTGGAATTTTCATTTTTATTCCCCCAAAGACTAATGATGTTGAGCTACTTTTCATGTGCTTCTTTGTCATTCAAAACTATCTTCTAGTGAACTGTCTGTTCAAAACTTTTAACCACTTATGGTGGGAAGTTTTTTTCTTATGAGTGAGTATTAATTGTTATTTATACATGCTGGATATATGTTTTGAAAATGTTTTCTCCCACTCTATGGATTTTTAAAAATTCTCTTAATGTTTTTTTAAGAACAGATTTTTTAATTTTAGTTAAATCCAACTTATTGATTTGTTTTATGGATTATGCTTTTGGAGTTGTATCTAAGACATCTTTACCCAAGAACAATAAAGATTTTCTCATTTCCTTCTAGCATTTTTATAGTTTTGAATTTTACAATTAGGTCTGTGATACATTTTTTGTTCACTAATTTTATATAATGAAAGGAGTGCATCAAAGTGTGTATGTATTTACAGCTATTCTATTAGCATTTTTTGAAAAAACTGTATTTTCTTCACTGAATTGCCTTTGCACTGTTGCTGACACTGCCTTGATTATTGTAGCTTATAATAAATCTTGAAAGCAAGTAGTATTAGTCCTCCAATTTTGAATTTTTTTTTTCAAATTCTTGGTCCATTATATTTCCATATATATTTTAGTGTATCAATTTCTACAACCCCTTCCACCAAAATAAACTCTCACTGGGAATTTGATGGGGATTTTGCTGAATTTAGAGATCATTTCTGGGAGAAATGACAACTAAATCGTTTCATTTTACTATCTTTAACTCTTTTATTTCATTTTCTACCCATTATTGTGCTGGAAGATACCTCTAATACAATGTGCAATAAAATAGTGATAGTAGCTATTATCATCTAACACTCAAATTCCAGTGCTTTCCTATTAAGTATCATGTTTGCTGTAGCTTTTTGCAATTATTCATTATCATTTTAAAACCATCTTTTATCACTAATTGATAGTAACTTTTATAAAACATTTATCAAATTAGCTATTTTTCCCATTTAATTTGTCCACGTGGTTTGCCAATCTTGCAATTATTTGTCTTAGATTCATTCTTCACTCTTTCCTTACTCCGATTTCTAGTGTCGAGTTGATAACTCCTGCAGGGTACAATTCCTGGATTCTCAAATATTCCTCTGCTACAATGGTTCAGGCAACAAGAATACCAGCAGGAAATTATAGCCCAGAAAGACAAAAGCAGTCACTTTTTCTCCTCCCTCTCTGCCTCAGGTGAGTTCTTCAACAGCTACATCTTATATTGTTTGACTTTCTAATGTGAAATCCTCTTTTCATACCTAGAAAAAAAGTCAACTTATAAGCAGTTAAATATGTTCCAAGATCTTATATCATATAAAATCAAGACAAATCCTATGCTAAATAATTCTCTATCTCCTCTTCAAATCCTTCTCAAAAATAATTTTCTGCACTCACTAGTGTTCGTATGATGGTATATTATGTATATATGCACAGAGACACATTCAACTTGTAAAAAATACCAGAACTACACATAAAGTGTGAAATCATTACTTATAGGTGAAAAACATCCAACTGGAATTCAGGGATATTTACAGCCTTAAATAGATTTATTTAAAAAATAGTGTGGCCATGATGGAAAACAGTATGGAGGTTCCTCAAAAAATTGAAAATACAACTACTATATGATTCAGCAATTCCACTTTTGGGTATTCATGTGAATGAAAACAAAACACATACTTGAAAAACTATATGCATCCCTATGTTCATTACAGCATTAGTTACAACAGCCAAGATTTGGAAACAAATTCCCTTTTCATGAATGGATCAATGGATAAAGAAAATGTGGTATATATCAAGTGGAATATTATTCAGTCATAAAAAGACTAAAATCTTGGCAATCATGACAACATAGATTAACCTTGATGGCATTATGCTAAGTGAAATAAGTTACACAGAGAAAGATAAAATACCATGTAATATCACTTAATGTGAAATCCAAAACCAAAAAATAAAAACATACTCATAAATATAGAGAATAGATTGGTGGTTGCCAGAGGCAGGGGGTAGTTGCAGGTGGGCGAAATGGATAAAGATGGTTAAAAGGTACAAACTTTCAGTTACAAAATCAATAAATCTTGGGGATGTAGTTACAACCTGTTGACTACAGCTAATATTAAGCTGTATATTTGAAAGTTGCTAATTGAGTATATCTTAAAAGTGCTCACCATAAGAAAAAGTATTTGTAACTATATATGGTGATGGATTTTAACTATGCTTATTAGGGTGATTTTTTTCAAATATATAACTGCCTGATCACTATGTTGTTTACCTGACACTAATATAATGTCATATGTCAATAATAGCTCATTAAAAATAAGACCCATTAAAGAGAAAAGAAAGCATAAAGACCACAGGTACATAAATATGAAAAAGAACTAAGATAATATTTAGAAATTAAAAAATAGTAAATGATATTAAAATTCCAATGAACAAAAAAGAAATATTTAAAACATGCAAAAATGACAAAATATCATATTAAACCCAGAAATAGAACATCAAATAATGAAAAAATGATAAATGCGAAGACAATGGAACCAACTAGTAAAAGCCTATTCTTTGAAGAGTGATATAGCTTTAGTTTCATAGGTATCATAAATTACAGAAGAAACAAAAGTAAATTAAATTAAATAATATTGTACAAAATATGTGCAGAAGGAATTTAAATATTATAATAGAACACTATAAATAACATTACTAAATGGTGGACAAGGATAGGTTTCTACATAAAGATACATTGCAACGAATAAACTAAAGGAATGATAGAAATTGAAAATTAATATTGTGTAACTCTTTATAAACAGATAAATTTCTAGTCTTCAAAGACTACAAACATTAACACAAAAAGGTTCCCCACATTAGGAAGTGAGGACTACAAACATCAATGCATTAGTTTCCTCACAATGAAATTTGACAGTATCACTTACAGGGTGGTCTTTCTAAATTAAAAGAGAGAGACAAATGTTAAACTTTGATCAACCTTCTACCTATCTAAAGATATATATCTAAAGCCATCTACCTATCATAAAGACATTAGTGTTGGAGTCAGCAAAATCTAGGTCATGTGAAACTGGAAAGAAAAGAAGAAATATGTTTTTTCCCAACAAAAAATGACCCCCCAAAAGAGGTAATTTACATATATGGAAGCAGTTAGGATTTAGAAATTAATGTACATAAAAACAAATAACAACTAATAGATTTTATTGGATGCTAATTAAAGGGAAAATATTTAAAAACATATGTAAGTGAGGTAAATGCAAAAAATAACGACATAGAATGACTTTAGTCAATTTGTTGAGGTAGGATATATATCCGTGTGTGTGTGTGTGTGTGTGTGTGTGTATACTGGACTTATATTTCATAAAGGATACTTATCTTTTAGAAATATATACTGAAATATTTAAAGATGAAATGATACGATATCTAGGATTTTTTTCATTAATTCAGTGGCAAAAATGAGTGGTTGAAGTGGAATCAGATGAACCAGGTATTGAATCTTGAGTCTAATGTTAGGTATATTAGTTTTGTTAGACTGTTGTCCCGATTGCTGTATATGCTTGAGAATTTCTATAATAAATAGAACACATATAGCCATTAAATTAGGAGCCCCATGTGAAAAAAAAGAGCATTATTTTAAATATGATTACTTACCCTATAGGTTCAAACAGAAACAGAAAACTGAACTGAGACACACAAACTGAAACTCTTCTCAAAGCTCCAGCTACCCTCAAATGTATCAAAATAAGACAGTTAGGGGCAAGTTCTACCAAATAATAAGCAAAAAGTTAAACACCATATTATGTAAACACATCCAAAGCATACAAAAGTATTTGAAAATTTTCAACTTATTTTCCCAGGACAGCTCTCCTTGAGAAACCAACTGTGGACATCCTGAAAACAATCCTTGAGTCAAGCTCATTCAAATACAGGCAAAGATCCTAAATAAATTCACAGGAGGTCCAATAAAGCAGTGAATTAAATGGGGGGGAAATGATTGAATCTAAGAAACGTAAAGGTGATAGAACATAAGAAAAAATACTGCTTAAATATTTCATTAGCAGATTAGATTTTAAAAGGCATTTTAATCATGTACCGAAGTGCAGAAAAAGCTTTTGAAAAAAATTTAAAACCTATGCAAAATACCATTTAGCAAACTAATGTCAAAAAGGAACTTGTAACGTTTCAAAGAAACATTTCTTAAAACCTATAGCAAACAGACTGAAATGCTAAATGAGAAATGTTACTAGCAATCCCATTAATGTAAGGAACAAGTTAGTATGCTAACTCTATTGTTCATAACTGGACCAGAATGCAGAGCCAGAGGGTAAGAACACAAAAATAAACAAAAGTTAGGAATATTAAAAAGAAATAGAAATTATTTGTTGTAAATATGATGATCATTTTTTAAAAAATATCCAAAGAAAAAGGTCATGGATTATTCAAATTAATGAATAACTTCAGAAATCAGGTATATACCAGAGCCTTGACCACAAAGCAGTAACTATTAGAACAGGTATAAAATATACTTGCTATGAATGAGAGTCAAAAATTCACCATATTATGCCAGGTTAGATAAAGGCAAGAGACCTGCATCTCGCAAAATTATGCATATTTACCTCATCCCTGTAGAAATTAGATCTTTTCATACAGCAAGTTCCCAAAGTCTAATTTTGACTAGTGAAGAACTCCTATTGTTACTATGCATTTTCTCTCGACAGCTCAGAACCATCCTACCCGCCCCAATTTGTGATGTGTTTTCTCAATCTCACCTCAAGTCTGGGATAGGAACCCATAGTCTGCAAGGGTTTAAGCCGGGAAAGTTGAAAATTTACAGTGAAGTGATATTTTCTCAAGGGTCCTTTAGTCAATGAGCCAGAAGGCAAATGAGGACTGCACTCTGAAGACAGGACTTTGGGCAAAATCCACACCATAACAGAGGGGTCCCCTCCACAGAGCCCTGACCCATATGGCTCTCACTGTTGATGTTTGCCCTGAGAGGCCCGGGGAAGGTGTAACCAGACTGACTTCTGTCTCTGGAGTATATAGGAAGTGAGATATTTTATTGAGAGGGGTGGTATAGGGTTAGTAGAGGGAGGAATCCAAGCTCCACCAGGATAAGGTAAGAAATTGTGAAAACTCTGATGGATCCTCCAGCCCAAAAGACAAATGGCCCCACAGTCCTGTCCCTTTATCAATCCTAGAAGGCCTCAGGCAGGGACTGCCCTATTATTGCCCTCTGAATTCTCGTTCTGGGAGAGAAGTGACAGTACTGGACCGGGGATTCGATATTCAGTCAGCACAGGGAGAAATCCAGGCCCTGCCAGCAGTCAATGAAGGATTCTGTGTGAGTTCCATAGAACTCCTGCCCCATAGCAGGAGTCCCCACAGAGCCCAGATCATGCTTTCAGTCCAGGTAGAATCCAGGTAGGAGTGGTAGGAAGAGGCACACCCGATTTCCCCATTTCACCACTGTGAGAGGTGATATTTAACCAACTTGTCTGCCTTAGGCCAGCAGAGGAAGGCGTGCCAGATTTTGCCAGAGGTTAATATAGATGCCCCTTTTTGCAATCTGGGGAACAGCCCCCCACTCCAACTAGCACAACGGCAGTTCTACAAAGTCTCATCCTTGTTGTCAGCCCTGGGAGTCCCCCAGCATGGCTGGAAGACCCAGGTACCCTACTGCTTCGCCTTCTGCAGAGGGATTGCATAAGAGCCTTTGTCTAATGCCAGCCGATTTAGGTTAGGAGAGAAGTCCTAGGGGTGGTTTGAGTTAAGTTCAGAGTCTTGAGCAAAGACTTAGGGAAATTCTTCCTTCAAGAAAAAGGGGCCCACCAAGCACCCTTTAATAGAAGATTTAACTAGTTTCAGAATCTGAATTTATGAATGATGTAAATTGCACACTTATTGAAGTTAATGAGGTTTAAGTTTCACTATTTTATAGAACAAATCGGGAAATTTTGCATCTTATTTAGTTATTTACAAGGTAACAGTAATAGATTAGACATTTCTTTAGAAATGTGAAAGAAATCAGAAAAATAACTGGAATGAAGAAACAGAGAAATAAAGTAAAAAAAAAACATTTTTGCATTCATATATCACTTTTTATATGGTCTTTAAAATTAAGAGATATATACTTGAATGTGCTTAGTTTACTCAAGAATATAGGAAAATTTCACTAATAATTTAGACCTCTTTCCTATAGTCTCATTTATTCTCAAATTTTGCTTGTGCATCTACTCTTTGGAAATCTCCCTGCTAGAACTGGAATTTGACAGTCTAGGAGCAGCTGTTAATTAGAGGTGAGATACCCCCTAAGATCTAAGGAAAAATCAAAAGAAAAAATTGAATATGAGAAGATCCACGTGAGAACAATCAAATGTAAATACTCTGAGTCAAGTAGGCTTGGGGTCTTGGGAAACTGCGAGTCTTTCATGTGAGTCAGTGTCAAGCTAGGTGTTGGATCAGATGAGGCTGTGGGATTTGTGGGCCAGGGGACAGACTCTCAGAATGTATTCCAGAGTTGAGAGTCTAAAGCCTGGAAAGGAAAACTGCCCCTAGCAGTTACTTTGGGATCATGAATAAATGAGAGTGAAATCTCCACCAGAGGCAGGAATGAAAGAAGATCTGCATCCTTTTCAGAGAACTTTTCCCAGTGCAGTTGAGCACAGCACACCAACTCTCTGTTTTATGCACATTATACCCAAGAAGTTTGAGAACCAGAAGTGATACTCACATGACATGGGTATGCTCAGAAGTCCCTGTGCTCTGGTCTCGGAGAGACAGTCTACTACTTTGCAAGTTCCTTTTATTAGCTTCTCTTGTGTATAATTTGGCAAACTCCAAGTGAGGGCTAGATTTTTAATGGGACTGAAATCAGTGAAAATCAACATGGTTTGGATGGAAGGACAATTGGAAGAGATGGAAGGATCTGGCTACTGACACAAATTTTAGGATCCTTAAGTTCCATGCAACTGGAAAGACACCTGCACCTCCACAATAAATAGCATATCCTCAAAAACTACAAGTAATTTAGTTTTACTTGTCAAACATCACGTTGACTGATTTGTTATGCCATATCATGCAGTTCTGTATATTCTCTGCTATCTCTTGGATTATAAAAAGCAGCACATTTTTGTATGGTCAAATCAAAATAATAGTAATAACTGGGAATTTTTTAACGATTCAATACATGCCAGGCACTGCCAGGTGATTTCATAAATCCCAGAAGCCAAAGCAGGGTTTATCAAGATCATTCCACAGAAAAGTCTCAGAGTTTTGCAATTTTTCTGACTTCATATGGCTCATGTGAAGTGGTCTGAATTTGTGCAGAACTCCACACTGGCTTACTCCTTCTTCCAGGAAGCAGATGTTCTGTCTCTTTATTCATTTTTCCTCTCACTACTCCACAGTGCCTCTCAGGCAATAAAATTAGGACCCTGAGGTCAATTTAGTAACACCAGGTGTAATAAAGATGATAAGGAAAATTAGAACCCGTTTCAGGATAGTCTGTGCACTTAATTTGCCCAGGCCCCTCTTGCTCCTTGTTCCAGAATTCCTTGAGAACCGACGCTGCTCTTGTCCCTGCACTTAGGACCAGATCCAGCACTTTCCAAATTACCTTGCTCTTCCGCTGAGTCCTCCCCAGGGTGCTCCCAGGTCCAAATCTGTACCCTGACCTGCTGTGCTGCTCTTCCCTGCTGCCTTCCATGTGGCTGCCCTCTGGACCCAGTGGGACAGAAAGTCAGAATCACCCGCCTTCCCTCCAACTTAGAGCATTCCAATTCCCTGCAACAGTCCCCTGTCCATCCCATCCTGACCATGGAACCTCTCTTGTAACAACAGCCCTGTCCCCCTGGTTGTTTACTTGGGCAGTGGAGTTAAAGCATCTCTGGGAACTTCCTTCACACTATAAGTTTTTTTCCAAATTGGCTCATGAGCAGAGTCTGATTTGGTGCTGGAGCTACTGGTTCTTGAAAGATAATGGTGAAGTTAGAGAGGAGGTTTTAGAAAGCATATGAGATTAGAAAAAAAGGAGAACTGAATTTGGTGACTTACTTGAGACTGGCTACTGAATCTGTACACTGCTGAATGAGCTTAATTAAGTGGTCTGGAACCAAAGCCTCCCTTCCAGCTTGTAGATGAGGGAGGACGAAGGAAATCCTGGTGAGGCAACCATCTGCAGAAGGAGGCTCGAATCCTACAAACTCTGGTGACCTACCAGTGGGATGTAGTCCTTTTCTACTGTTGACACGAACTGCCATACATTTAAGGGCATACAGTAATACACATATCTCATATTTCTGTAGGTGAGAAATAAGGATTGGCTCTGCTGTTTTCTTTGTTCAGGGTTATACAAGGTCCCAATAAAGCAGTGAAAGTCTGAGCTCTTATTGGGAGGAACCAGGAAGAATTGCACTCTACGCTTACATAGGTTGTTCTTGGAATCTAGTTCCATGAGGAATTCAGTTGTTTACGTTATAAAAGTGAGGTCCTGTTTCTTTGCTGAATGTCATCAGGAGCTCTCAGACTCCTAGAGGTCCCTTTCCAGTCCTTGTATGTGACCCCCTACCTAGAAACACATCAAATCTGTCAATGTGGAGACTCCCCTCTTTCCCCTCTGCTGCATCTCTCTTCTGCCTGCAGTCAGTTATCTGCATGTAAGGGCCCATATTATTAAATTTGGCCCACCCAGATAATACAGCACAATCTTCCTACTCTAAGGTTCATTTCATAATCTTAACACCATTTGCAAAGTTTCAT
This sequence comes from Solenodon paradoxus, assembly GCA_004363575.1. Classification (NCBI taxonomy): domain Eukaryota; kingdom Metazoa; phylum Chordata; class Mammalia; order Eulipotyphla; family Solenodontidae; genus Solenodon; species Solenodon paradoxus. The sequence continues at coordinate 42,759 of RJWH01006441.1, forward strand.
TAGTTATGTAACAGAATATAGTCTTAGTTATAGCAAATTTCTGTGAAGTGAATTTTCAGTCTCCCATGATGGTTAAAGAATACCTCCTTAGCCAACGTGCTAGATTTGTTAAGAAAAAAATAATTGACCACCATTTTCTTGACTCTTATTTGTATCAGCCTGAGAGGAAAAACTTTTGGTGTTTTCAGTGTTCAGTGGTGCTCAAGGATGTTCAACAGGTGATGGATAGCAAAGGTTGACAGGTTGTAATTTGAACAACACACAAAAGCAAGAAGAAAATTCTCTGTTTATTGAGATTATAAGGTTATTGAAAAGATGAGTGTAGAAGCATAATCTAAAGTGAAGAAGGGTGAAACTTCCCTGCCGGGATTGACAAAAACATTAAAAAAATATATGCTATCCTATGTTGGAAAATACCAGTCACATATAGGCACTAGAAAAAGTGTTGATTTTCAAGGAAATTTGATCTTTCCAGAAAATCCTCCAGGAATGAAGAGGGCTATTATCATAACAAATTATAATTTCTGCTCTTTTTTGAGCAACTGCTACTTAACAGTTAATGGGAAAGTCTACACATGCTCATTCTCCTCCTGCCTTGCTCTCCATGCTTAGTTCACATGGAGACTACTTGCTACTGTTTCTGTTGTTAGTCTTACTTAAAAATATATTAATTACAAAGGAAACAGATATATATTCCTGCTGCCAAAAAATTCTAATACTATAGGTGGAGGTTGTGAGAGTGAGCATTCTTGTCTTAGTTCTGCTCTCAGGAAAACACATTTTGTCCTTTACCATTGAATATGATGTTGGTTTAAAGGACTTTTGTAGATGTTCATTTTCAGGCTGAGGAAATTATCTTTCATTCTTATTTGCTAAAAAAAATTTAGAAATAGATTTTGTCAAGTACTTATCCTCACATATATTTAAAATGAGCATATAATTGACCATTTTTGTTTGTTAATATTATATATTATATAGATCTTTAAATGTATAAGCAAGCTGGCTTTACTGTGATAAATTCCACTTGATTATGATTATCATTTGCATAAATTGTTGGGATAAATTAGCTAAAACTTTTTTTTTTGCAATTTTTTCTTTGTTGTAGAAGGATATATTCCTTTAAAAATTCCCAAAGTAAAGATAAATCATAATGCCACTTTCTATGTTCTTCAAAAATTCACTACAGAATGAAGAGACTGCATTAACACTTCTGTGTGTAATATTTTAGCATTTATTCCAGGCCTAGTCTTACATGTATGTACTAGAAAAATACAGTGAGTTTTAAAAATACATGTATAAAAGGGTACATATTGTCCTGACTCTTATCCTTATTGCAGAATAAAATGAATGCAGGATCTTTCTTTGAGAGCACATATAGTGTCAACTTACTCTTTTAGCTACTCCCCAGAATTTTAAAGTGTGTATGTGACATAATTAGCCACTATCCTTCTGATGGACACATTTGTTTCTCATTTATTGCTATGATTGACAGAAGTAATATCAACTGCTCAGAACATCAATTTTTGAGAAAATTTTCATGTTTTAGTATAGGAAATATGTGTAAAAGTGCATTGGACTGAAGGAGAAAGAGTGTGATGATAGTAAATTCTTATGAATATTGCTGACATTCTGCTATATCATATTATCTTCTCACATATTAATTTATATAAATAACTTAAGCTCATTGACATTTTATCAATCCTGTAAATTTTGGTGAAACTTGATGAAAAATATTATCTCACTGCTTTTAAATTTTTATTTCCCTATTTTATACATAGATTATATAGAAAATTAACCTAATCCTTTACCCCTATAAAGCAAGATTTCTGCAGTGATTTCTTAAGTACCAGGAGTCCTCTGGGGACAGGCTTGAAGATTTCTGGTATGTCCATAAGACTTCCCTTTGAAATTTGAGAAGCAAGAATTTATAAGAATGATCACTTTCCAGGAAATGTACTGGACAACAAAAAACCAGTAAGTCAGGAACATCAGGAAAGCCAACAGTAGAACAATTTTAAGATTTTATGAGACCGATCTCATATAAAAACAAGTTCAGAGAGCCCAGGGAAGCCAGTAGTCAGGACCTGGATGAAAACTTCTGTAAAATAAAAGGTACTAGAAGGAGAGAAGGTAAAAAATCTGATGGGGGTTGTGGTCCTGGACAACTTCCATGAATATGCTAGGGAAGTCTCTGAGTGCTTATTACCAGCCTGAAGTGGTACTGCGGTCTGGGTGAGAAGCTCTATTGGATGAAGACCAAAGGCATGTCTGATACCCCTCTCTTAGAATGTCCTCTACCCAATTGTTAGGCAGAGTGTAGCTGGCTCCCCTGAGTCACCTATTCAGTGACAGAATTGATGGAATCTGGAGAAACTACATTTTTTCACTATTCTGGATGTTCTGTGTATCTTTTCCAGTGTACCAGGGCTAAATGCTGTCTTGATGCCCAGTGGAGGCTATTTCTTCTTGAGTATGAGGCCCTCTTACCATTGAGGCTAAGCGGGTGCGATTGGTTGGTGTTCAATAGAGTTAAAATAGGGCAAACCTTACTCACTAGTAATGGAAGAGGGTGTGTAATCACAAGGAGAGGGAATTTCCTGAGATTAATTACCTCAGTGATTCTGGGAATATAGGACTGAGTGTGGACATGTCTTGAAAAATAACTCCAATATTATTCCCAATTCAGACTGTCTCCCATGGTTTCTGACTTCCTTGCACATCAGAGGGTGGATTTTATGCAATGCTTTGCCTTCATTACTATCAGACACTATAGAAAGGAATCAGTTTATGATAAAAGCATTTACAGGGTGGATGATTAACCATTGGAGACAGTGCATTTCCTTGTTAAATTGTAGGTGATTGGTATATGTGGAGTCTAAACTCTATTATCACTATAAGTCTGACTTAATTAAATTGTAAATTAGAAAATAATCTGTATTAGCCTTTATTAAAATTATCACATGCTCTAGAGAAATTTTATATCATTATTGTCACACCAGCAGAGGGATTCAAGACACTTCAAAGTAAAATTGAGGACATTTGAGGGAAATATTCAACCCGTAATAGAGTAGATCCATTCAGATCTGCCCCTGACAGCAGCACTTCCAAGCCCATACACGTGTTAGCCCCAGGAACTCCTTCCCTTCAACCTCTGTGGACTATGAATGGGGGCACAGAGGGTAGGATGCCTGGGGACAAAGACCTTGACTTAAGCTGTCTAACTCAGATGAGAAAAGGGACCAGTCCAAGTTCTCTCAGAAATTAATAAAAGCCTTGTATGTGAACACGGCCAGAGTCTTCTACTTCCACAAACGGAGTTCACCTCACTACCTCCAAGAGCCACACCCCTACTTTCAGTATCACAATGCCTTCTCTGAACTTCCACCTTGGATTTAAAGAGGTAAAGGTTTTGGTCGAGTCAGGCGGAGTCAGCTGAGTTAAAAAAAATAAAATTCAAGTGTTCCAGGCCGTTTGAAATAAGGTAAATACTCGAGTAAGTCATGAAGGCAGCCCCTGACACCAGAAACAAGAGGGCTGACAGAACTCAGCCTCTTGTGCAAACTCGGAGAAGTGCTAGACAGGGATTATGTGATGTATTACTCTTTAAATCCAGCCCCGTGCCCCAACTCCAGACTCGGGAAGTGGCAATATTGGACCAGGATTTGGCAGCAAGACTTTCAGCAGTGAAGCTGAGGTCCCAGAGTAAGGTCTGAGGGAGCTAGTCACAGCAAATGATAGAAGTCTCTGGAACCGTGCCCTGCAATCGCGGAAGGGAGCCCCACCCCAGTGGGCGTGGCCATGACAGGCGTGGCCAATCTAATGCATTCTGAGTCCGGTTTCTGGCGCCTTGAAGCGGAAAAAATGGCGTGAGGAGAAACAGTAGTTAGCAGTTAGCAGGAAACCAAAGCCAAGGTCCTGTCAGGAAGCAAGGTAAGAGCCCTTTGTGACATAAGAGGCTACGCACAATTCTAATGAGAAGGGGCCCCACAGAGTTCCAGCCCGCCATCAGCAGTAGCGAACTCGGGGCAAGAAATATCTAACGATACAGCACACTCTGAGAAATTTCTTTGCAGATTCCAGGAGTGGGTGGCATTGTACCAGGGTTTCTGACCTCAGATCAGCTGGCGGAAGAGTCTCAAGTCATAAACAGATTGGTTACCTCAGACTTCAATCGCTTAACCGATCAGGTAAGAGTGGCTGTAAACAGAATATCCTGATACCCACCTCCGACTTCTCAAAGTAAAGGACTTTCGGGGGGTCGGGGGAGCTACTTTAGGTCATTACTACTTCTAGACCCTGCTAGGAAATAATTTAAGGACCTTAAGTGAAATCTGAAGGGCCTCCCTGTGGCAAAAAGCAGTGGGTCACAAATACTCATAACACGCCCTGGAGGGGAACATATGATGAAGCACCCACTAAATTCTCCTTGTGATAACGCAGGGGAATTGTGGGCATGGGAGCAGAGTGTCAGCCTTACACTACCAGAAAGAAGCCCCAGTCCTAATAATAAAGAGAAAGTCCCTAGTTCCCTCCCTCTCTCTCTCTCTCTCTCTCCCCCCCCCACCCTCTCTTTCTCCCTCCCTCTTTGTTTTTTCTTTTCTCTTTTCTCTCTCACACACGCACTTTCTTTTTAAAGGAAAGATGCAGACAGGAAGGCAAGTAGGCAGGGAGGCAGGAAGAGACAGCGGAGGAAGAAGCATTTTAATTTTATTTTTACTTTGTTGTTCACATTGATTGTTCCCACCCCCAGACCTGGGACACAAACCCAGGTCCTTAGGATGTATGTAAGCTATGCTCCTCCAGATGCAGCTGACCTAGCCACTACTACACCAGGGCTTGCCCCTGACTAAGTTCTGAAGGAACTGTGGACTCCATATCAAAGGAAGCCTGCAGAGTCCCAACCATGCTGTAAGCCATATGGATCTTTTGACAGATGTATTAGTCTGAGACCACTCTAATTTCCTCCTCAGGGATCTCAAAGATATTAAGGCCTTGTTCTGAGGGGAGAGGTCTTGGTTAGCAGAGGAAGGAGTCCCAGAGGCTTAGTATAGATGCAGGTGAAGAGCCTGAATAAGATGTGAGAACTCTAATTCAGCATGAAGAGAGTCCCTCAGAGCTCTTCCATTACAGTCATCCTGAGCGTCGTGGGCCTGATAAGGTTCTTCCTTAACTTCTCTGGAACTAAAGGGAGATGAGGTCATTGAATGAGGAGTCAGCATAAAAACAATAGCAGAGTGAGATCTCAGAATCTGTCAGAATCAAGAAGATGGCCCTGAAAGTGACTGAAACACCAACTACCAAAACAGAGGGGTCCTCACAGATCCTGGGCCTCCTAGGTCTTGCTGTTACTCCAGTAAGCCCCAAACAAACATATTAGGTAGCAGTCTAAGCAAAATTACCATCAGACTTCTCAAGAAACAACCGCGTGGGTTCCTTTAGACAGTGCACCTAAGAAAAAACAAGGTTTCCAACTATAAAGCAAAGGTGTCTTTTCTTTGGTGATGGGCCACATAGCATCTTACCTTCTATCTTCCAGGTCATCAGATCATCTTCTCACTTGCCTACTGCACCTAGCCGGAGTCAACATGCCTCGGGGTCAGAAGAGTAAACTTCGCTCTCGTGAGAAACGCCACCAGGCCCAAGAGCTTGAAGATCTGGTAAGTGTTCAAACCTCTAGGAGTGGGAGAAGAGTTCCATTCTTCTTCTCATTTCAAGGTTTTCCCCATATCTCACCTGCTGGCGGGTTATATGTAATTCACAGGATCTTCTGAGAGCTACATCCAACATAAGTATTGGTGAAACTGCTTCAGACACAGGATATAGTGAAGGAATCAACAACCAAGAGGAACAAAGATCAGTGGTCTTGCCAGACCCAGCGGCTGCTCATTTCTTCCAGAGAGGCCCTATAGATGAGAGGGTGGTTATGATTGTGCATTATCTGCTGCATAAGTATCAAATGAAAGAGCCTATAACCAAAGGAAGTATGCTGAAAAATGTAATCCAGACGTATAGGAATCACTTCCATGAGATCCTCCGGAGAGCTTGTGAATATCTGGAGCTTCTCTTTGGGCTAGATTTGAAGGAAGTAGATCCCAATAAGCATATCTATGTCCTTGTAAACAAACTAGAGCCAAACCTCAATGGGAGTCTGAATGGTCAAAATGGTGTGCCCAAAACCGGTCTGCTGATGACCATTTTGGGAGTGATCTTTACCAAGGGTAATTGTGCCACTGAGCAGCAGGTCTGGGAAGTGCTGAATCTGATAGGCTTATATGATGGGAGCAAGCACTTCCTGTATGGGGAGCCTAGGAAACTCATCACCAAGGATTTAGTGCAGGAAAAATACCTAGAATACCACCAGATACTCAATAGTGATCCCCCACGCTATGAATTCCTGTGGGGTCCAAAAGCTTATGCTGAAACAAGTAAAATGAAAGTTCTTGAGTTCTTGGCAAAGATTCATCATACAGTTCCTAGTGCCTACCCAGCCTGGTATGAAGAAGCTTTGAGAGATGAGGAAGAGAGAGCCCGAGCCCGAGCTGCAGCCAGGGCTCGTACTGCTGCCATGGCCACTGCACGTTCCAGGGCCAGTCGCTCCACCTGCCCCCAATAAAGTCTGAGGCACATTCTTTACTTTGTTGTTAAAAAGAGGAGTCCAGGTTCTAAGTAGTAGCTGGTATGGTTGGGGCTGGAGACAAAACCATGTTTATTTTTGTTTGTTTGTTATTATTCTATATGTTAACTCAAGTAATCTTTCAAATTGTTATTCTTTTTAATAAGATGTTTTTTGAGCTTCAGAATCCCAGTTTATGAATGGCATTGATCAAATTTTTGCTACATGTGAAATTTAGAGTAAGAGATGATTTTGTAACTCACTCTGGAAAACTTCATTTTAGTGATTTGAAAAATGTTAAAATGTCACTGGGTTAGTCATTGCCTTAGAAATGTGATAGAGTTCAGCAGTAAAAGAGTGGTGGTAAAGAAATACAGGAAAATGTAAAAGATGACCAGATGCTGCATTCCTTATTTACTTTACTCTGTGTTATTTAAAACTGAATGATATATGCCTGGATATATGTAGATCATCCAAGAATGTAGAATTAATTACATAATAAAGTAGACCTCTTGCACACTGTCTCATTTATTTCTCAAACATTTCTTGCATATCTGCTCTTTGGAAGGCTCCCTGCTAGTATTAGAATGTCAGGATAAACAAGACCTATGGTACCCATAGGATTTTATAATCAGGGAGCAGTAGGTTAGTAAGGATATGAGATACATTCAAAGACCCAAGGACAAGTCAAGAGAAGAAAAGGACATGGGAAAAATTGTCCCAGTGAAAACTGTCAAGCTTAACTGCCCTGAAGTAAGTGGGTTTGGGGTCTTGGAAAACTGTAAGTCCTTCAATATGAGTCCGTTAAGCTGGGTGGTCGGACAGAAAAGACTGTGGGAGTGAGGGCAGGGGCCAGACATTCAGAAAGTGTTTCCAGACTTTCAAGACTAAAGGCTGGAATGGAAAACTGCTTCTAGTAGTTACTTTGGGGTCATGGATAAAGCAGAGAGAAATCTCTACCTTAAGTAGGAATAGAAGGTATCCTGTGCTTTTGTTAGATGAACACATTCTACAAACTAGATATTTAATGCACACTGTCTCCAAGGAGTCTCTGAGAAATACAGGTGATAATGCCTTCATGTGGGCGCTCAGAAGTCACTGTGCTGACAGTCTTTGCCATGGGGTTTCAAAGACAGCATTCATGCTGTTAATGAGGTTTTTTTAATTAGGATATCTTGAGTGTAATTTGGATTAATGTTTTGATGAGAGTAAACCAGGTAGCCCTTGACACATTTTTTAGAAGCCTTACCAGCATCCAGCCAATTTTCCCAACTCACAATAAATAAAATATCCTCAAAACACTCCTTAGCAAATAACTTACTTTTACCTGATAAGAAACATTTTGACTATTTGGTTTACTGTATCTTAGAGGGTTGTATATTCTCTGATATCTCCGAGATAAAAATAAAATTGGAAATTTCATGATGGAAAATTAGCAGTATTTAAAGTTGAAACTATAATAGTAACAACTGCTAATTATCAAAGACTAAATAGATACCAGTCTCTTTATCAGGTGCCTTACATAAATGACACACATTCCATTAGTGGGACTTAACTAGGCATGCCTACATCTGGAAGGAAGATGACTATATCAAGCATACTTCAAAGATGAAGAAACTGAGGCACACATAGCTTTGTAATTTTTATGAGTTTACATGGTTCTTAACAGACTGACCTAAGAATAAATAAAATACAGGTCTGAATTCCTCTAGAGCCCACACTGCTCTATTCCTCCCAGCCTGAGACAGAACTTGTGTCTCTTCATTCCTTTCCCTCCTCACTACTCCTCAGTGTTCTCAGACAGTGAGGGAAGGACCCTGAGGTCCAAGCACTAAAAGCAGGTCTAATGACAAAGGTGAAAATGAGGAGCAAATACGGTTCAGGGACTGTCTCTGGGCCTCATTTGCCAAGGCTCCCCTGCCCAGCCCCAGGCTTCCTGGAGAGCTGACTGCCCTGGTCCCAGCACAGGGGTCCAGCGGAGCAGCAACCTGCCCTGGGACTGTCCCAGGGTGCCTCATGTCCAAACTGAAGCTGACCTGATGAGCAGATCTTCCCAGCCCACATGGCTGCCCACCCTGACTCAGAGTATCCCACTCCCTGCAGCTCCCATCCATCCCAATGGACCCTGAGAGGAGCAGCCCCTTCTACCTAACTGTTCACCTCGGACAGTGGATATAGACACTGCCTCATCCATAATGAACATTTCTGACACATTTGCCAAGTAGTTTGTTTTTGTTTGCTAGTAGGTAAGCTGGTTTTGCACCGAATTTACGAGCAATAACATCCTGAAGCAGAGAGAAAATCATGAAATTAGGAGGTTTTATGAAACAGATTAATTAAAACAGACAGGATAACTTATTTTTGTAAAGGAAAGGTGCAGGTAGCAATGAAGGCAAGCAGAGGCAAGCAGGCAGGAAGAGACAGGAGGAAGAAATGCTTTCTTTTATTTAGTTGCTCATTATGGTTGTTCCCCTGGCCCTGGGTCACAAACCCGGGTCCTTGGGATGTGTGTGACTGTGCCAGCCAGAAGTCCATGAACTTAACCACTAAGCATCCAGTGCACACCAAGACAGGATAAGTTAAACCACTGAATCATTCAAGACTGGTCACTGAAGCCATACACTGACAGGTGGGCTTAATCAAAGCCCCTTCCCTGTGTAGGGAGGTAATTCCCCAGAAATTATATGAGGAGGCTCAATTCTTAAAGGCCTTGTAGTCCTTTCAGGAAGTTATAGTAGTTGTCTATGGCTGCTGTGACAAATTATCACAAATTTAGTGGTAAACAACAGCATTTATTTATTGTCTACATTTCTGTTGATGAGAAGGCAAGATGGCTCTGCTAGATTCAGTGCCTGGATTTTCATGGTGCCCCAGTCAAATTTTCTGTTGGAAAGTCTCTTATTCTGAGCACTGAGCACTTACTACAAGCCACAGCCTTTTATCTGACCTAATCATTTTACCTAATCATTTTCTGGTGTCCCACTAAGGACAGTCTTACCCCTATTTTTTTTCAGATGAGAAAATTGAGACATAGAGAACTTGTCTAAACTTCAAGGGCAGAATTCTTATGAAAGTAAGAAAAGAAAAACATTCTATGATTTTTTTAGTACATGTATAATAATACACAAAATGTTCAGCTCTAGCCCTTGTCACTTAATAAATGCAGGATCTCTCCATGAGATCATATCTAGAGCCATCATACTCTTAACTACTCCCTAGAATGCTAAAGTGTGTATATGCTATAATTAATTTAACCATTCTCCTTCTGATGATGCATGTGGTTTGTTATTTATTACTGTGAATAATATAAATGGTATCAATATCACTAAACATGGTTTTTGGGAAAATGTGGCCATTTTATTATAGAAAAGAGGTAGAAATGTGCAAATCTGGTTAAAGTGGAACAAATATGATGACTGTAAAAATTTTTAATATTCCTGAAATTCTATTCCAATTCATATTCTCACAAGTTAATTTTTCTGTTTAACTTATATTCTCACAGCATCTAATAATATCAATTTTAAACTTAGGGCAAAATCTTTGCTACAATTATATATTCTCAATTTAATTTTAATTTTTATTTCCCTATTTTATAATTATCTAGAGCAGAAATTGGCATAATCCCCCCGCAGGATTTCTACAGTATTGTCTTTTACCAGGATACTTCTGGCTATATGCTTTAAGAATTTCAATTTATCGATTGAACTTTTTCCTTTACTTGGAGATACAAGCATTTTTAGGAATGACTAAGTGCCAGGAAATGAATGACCAAGTGCCTGGACAGGAAAATGCCAATAAGTGAGGACTATCAGGAGACCTGGAGGTAAAGCAATTTCCAGAACACACGACAGAGATCCAGGGAGCCCAACACAACCAGTAGTCGGGGAGTTGGATGCAAATAGGAGAAAAGGTACTAGAAGGAGAGAAAGATAAAAATCTGGTGGAGGGTCCTGAACAATGCCCATGAATAGGCTAGGGTATCTGAATGCTCATTACTAGCCTGAAGTTGTAGAGTGCTCTAGGTGGGCACATCTATTGGATTAAAGGATCAAAGTCATCCTTGATACTCCAGCCTCTCTTAGAATGTCCCCTACCCACTTATTAGGCAGTAAAGCTGCCTTCCCTGTGTTACCAACCCAGTGATATAACTGATGAAATATGGAGACACTACATCTCTTCACTACTCTGGCTCTGTGCATCCTTGCCAGTGTACCAGAGCTGAGGCTGTCTTGAAGTCTGATGTAAATAAGGGGAAAGGAGAAATTTCTTCCTTCCTCTGGGTTCTTCTTGGCCTAGTCAATCAGGCTAACTACAGACTGATTAGTAGGAGAAAAGAACAAATTTAACTACATATATATGGAGAATCTTAAAAAATGTAAATTCTAAAGTAAATGGAGTCAAAACAAAGGTTTTTATCCTGAGCTAAGGAACAGGATGGGAGCCCAGGGTTTCAAGGAAAGAGGGGGAACTTACATGATGAAAAGACCAACTGCTCTGTAATATTTACCCTGTCATATAGATAGGTTTTTCTGCTGGTAACCCTAAATTTGAAAAATACTCCAGTTTTCATTCTTCTAGATAGATAAAGGAGCTGCAAATTTCCCGAGCTGGAAGGGCCTTCATTGACCTTAGCTAGAAATAATCCACATGCCTAAGTGACAAGTCTTGGAAAGGTCTGTTATGGATATTTGTGGAGGCATATCTGAACAAAATTATTTCTTCTCCTGAGCATGAGGCCCCCCCCTTCCACTGAGGTTGAGGCTGTTCAAGCGGATTAGATTCCTTAGTGATTCACCATAGTTAAAATAGGTCAAATGTTACCCATGAGTAGTGGGAGGGGTTGTGTAGATAGGAGGCGGGAAGGGAAGAGGAATTCATTGAAGCAAATTACCACAGTGATTCTAAGAATAAGGGCTGATTATGGGTATGTCTCAACAAACAACTCAGATGTCATCCCAAGTTCAGATTTCCTCTCATGGGTCCTGACTTCACACAGAACAGATGTACTTTGGTTATATGTGGTGGCCTATGTTGCTACCAGATACTGACTGGAGTGTGGCCCTAATGAACATATTTATAGGGTGGATGGAGAACCATGTAGTTTGTGTAGTTTCTTGTTTGACTGGAAACAATAAATGTATGTGGATTCAAAAGCTATCTCATTTTATTATAATAACTCTACTTTCATTGAATTAATTTTCAAAAATTCTGTACTAGCCTTTCTGAAAGTTATTATATGATTTGTAGTAAATATAGTAAAACCTAAATTTCTGAGTAAGGATAGTGCGAGGGTACTGTGTGAAGTAAGAGGAAATTATTCATTCCAGAACAGAAGGTAAAACCACACAGATCCTCATCTCTGTTGTCAATCTTGGGAATCACCAGAAAGGGGTGGCTATAAATGACTTCACAGAATTCTGTTTCG
>RJWH01006442.1:0-54787 GCA_004363575.1 Solenodon paradoxus
CGTAGCATCAGTGTTCCACTTACTTGACTTTAGGTATGTAGAGACTCCTCTATGTGACTGTACCCAAGTTGTTGTGTTATGCTGACTTTGTATTTTCAGGTGCTTTACAGGGAAAGTAACTCAGGTTTATTATTCTCTGAATTCTTCTCAGAAATACTTTTTTTTTTAAAGGAAAAGACCAGGCAGGAATGAAGGTGACTAGGCAGGCAGACAGGCAGGAAGAGACAGGAGGAAGAAACATTTTATTTTTCTTTAGTTGGTCCTCTCAGACTTGGGATGTGAACATGGGTCCTTGGGGTGTATGTGGACTGCTCTTGGTCGGAGGCTTAAGGTTAAGAGGACTGAACCACTACTCCACCAGGGCGTGCCTCAGAAAACAGTTCTAACCAAGGATCTTTAGGAGAGAAAAATTATGAAATTGAGATAGAATCACTTTGTGTGTAAGTGACAGACTATCAATGGAGAACTGGGATTGGATGGGTATGACGGCGTGCTGAAGGGAGGCACCAACCGCCATCCCTGATTAGGGAGCCAGCAGCCATGATGAACAAAAGTGTCTCTGGGGCCACTTTCAGTTTTTCATTTGACAGTGAGGGGAAGGACAGGGAACAACAGACTCGCAGGAGATGCACTGGTACTTTGGTACTTTGGTACTGAAGAGAAGAGTGAAGAAAATCAACACCTCTACCTTGTGAAGGGCAAGAAGCTCCCCAAAGTCTCGTCCTTAGATTTGAGTTTCCACAAGTTCCAAGTAGTTGTTGCAGAATGAACACAACAGTGGAGGCTGCTTCAAAAGTCTGGGGTGAGCAACTGGGATATATAACCAGTACTAAGAAAAAAAAAAGATTTATAAGCTTGTAAATTCATCACTAAGGTCCTTCTCTTACACAAAGGTGTAGTTTGTAAATATCTTTTGAGCCCTATTATGACTCACAGGGAGAATCTCAGTGAACAAAAGAGAAAAACCCACCAAGGTGGTTATATTCTGGTCTGAATAAATTATATTGTGCTCCATACTTTATTCCCTCAAATATATCTTATTCAGCCACACTATGATGTATTATTTTAATGGGGCTGTCTTCATAATGAAATCAATATTGTCAATTGTGTGCTTCATCTCATGGTGCCCGAGGAATAGGAGATGAAACCATTCATAAGCTTCGATGTTCAAATGAGGGCACGCACCAGAATCATAAAGATGGACATAGGAAAGAAATGGTCAGCTGACTAGTTTCTATGGCACATAATACAAGGAAAGTTAAAAAAAAAAGGTGCTATTCTAGACAAAGACTTCTTGAGATGAGACACTCATATTTTTTTAAAACCTCCCCTGATGACGCTGGGACATGCATGTTCCTGTACAGGGCTTCGCACTGCAAATCCAGCACTATTCAGTGTTGCAAATAGCACAGATGATTGGAACAAGGAATTAAGCTTAATCTTTTGTGATCATATAACTTTGCTGTATTATTCCTGGTCACAGACTAGCCTCTTAATTATAAACTTAATGCCAGATACCCTCCCTATAAATGTGTTTCTTTAGTTTTAACACAAACTATGACTGTTTACTGCTTTTTTGAATAACCAAAAGCATTTACCCTCCCCCATAATACTGACAGTAGTTTATATGTAAGGGGTACATGAAATATGTTATTAGTTATAAAGAGGTACTTATAAAATAATGTCTCCTACCAACACTATGAAATAACTCAAGACAAAATATCTAAATTCATGTATATGATAAACACACACACACTATGAAACATGTATACTTTTGACTTCTACCACAGAACATCAGTATCCAAGGGAAATAAGTACCAACTATTCACTTGTTTAAGAATGTCTATAGCAGTTTTATTCATAACAGTCAAGACCTGAAAGCAGCTTGAATATCTAAAGACAAGAGAATGGATGACTAAATTTAGTACACTTACACAATGGGATAATACTGAGTGATAAAAAGAGAACTAAATACTAATGCATTCAACTTCATGGATGGAGCTCATGAACAGGTTCAACAAAACAAGTCAGACCACAAAAAAAGAGTGCTTACTATATGATTTCATTTATATGGAGTTCAAGAACAGACAAAATCAAACTGTGGTTGCAGAGCTCAGAAGAGAGGCTACCCGTGTTGTTGTGTATGGGTGGGGAGAATGCAGGCAAGTGGTGCTGACTAGATTAGAGGCACTCTGTGGGATGAGCAAAATGTGCTGTTTCTTAATATGGTCTGTGGATATACGAGTGACACAGTGAAATTTTTGAATTATGCTCTTTAGATTTGTACATATTGCTCTATGTAAACTGCATTTCAATTTAAGATGCAAAATCAATTGAGGTGTTAAACAGTATCTCTATCTAATGGTAGAACAGACAGTTTATCACATTTTGTCTGAATGCCAAGATCCTTTGGTTGTAAGAAACCAACTTTGCTAGCGATCCTGAAGAAGGGCCTTCCTGTTCTTTGTGTGAAATAGAAAAAAGGTGTGCTCTTGTTCAAGCAGATTAATGACACAAAGAAGAAGCAGCACACTACTTCTGGGCTGATGTAGCCCCAGGCCAGGGCTTGGTGACCATAACATGGAGGATGGAATTCACTTCCCTTGCCCCTTTGGCCAGGTTCCCTGGTGCCTTTGTGTAGGGCACCAAGCCAATCACACAGGGCTACCCAGCTCTCTGGAAGGAAGCTGCAACAGTTCCTGGAGTCTGAAAGCAGCTAGGCCTGAGAGGGAACTAATACTTGAACTCACAAAACTGCCAGGCCCCAAGCGATGTTCTATCTCTTAGTGACACAGGTCTGTACCTTTCTCACTTTCTACAGACCCATTTTCTCTATTTATCCATTAGACTAAAGGAGACCTCTCATCATACCATCTCTCTCTCACACATACACGCACATACACACCCCTTCCAAATTTTAACGTGTCCTTCAGTCTTAGCTACACTGAAGGATCAACTAGAACAACTGAAACCCAGTTTCAAATTCCCAAGAGAGAGTAGCTGATTGGCTCAGCTTCAGTCATGAAGCTACCCCAAACACACCTCCAGATGAAAGGACTGGACCAAGTAGTTTAACATGGCCGCGAAGATCCACCCAGAGAGGAAGTGGGTCAGTGTTTCACAAAGAACTGGATTTATTTTAAATGAGGCAGATACCCCCAGAAAGATCTACCACATTTGTAACAGGAATGTGTTGAAATTATTATAAAATCTGACTTTCAGTGGTTTATCACATCAAATGTTATTTTTCACATATAACGAGAAGTCTGGAAGTGGCCAACAGCTGATATTGTTCAGTGGTTTGTGATGTTAGAGTCAGGATGTCACCATTCTCCCTTCTTTCATATTGGCCCATGGGAACAAAATGGCTGCTCTAACTCCTGACCCTGTGTTCACATTCAAGACAGGATGGAATGGGGAAGGGCTGCACTAGTCATGTCCATTCTCTTTTATCAGGAAAGCAAAAGTTTCTCAGGACTCCCCCCATAGATCTATGCTGACATTTCATTAGCTTCACTTGTTTGACGTGGTCACCCTGCCAGAGAAGTTGGAAAATGAAGTAATTATCTGAGAACACTTTTATGCCAAAGAAAATTAGGATTCCATTAGTAAGGACAATGTGGAAAATGGCTATCTGCTAGGCAATAGACAGTGTCTGTCACTACACTGAACTATAAGAATCCATATTCTCTGAAACATTTAAGCTAGTCATTCATGATGGTGTCTGAACACAGGTGATGGAAGGCACATGTAATTATTTTGTTTTTTAATTCATTGCTCCTCAGCACACAATAAGCCACTATATATTGAATTTTGCACTTCACCACCTAGGATCCTTCAGCTTGGATTTGCATTCTATTTCCAAAGCTGTCATGGAGGTAATTGGTTAAGGCAGGTTTATTGGCTCCCAATCGGACTATTGAGCCACTATACAAATGGTTTTTCTATACCAAAAGATCATACAGGATTGGAGAAAGGATTAAAGGATCTCTGCTTTCTCTAAATATATTATTTCAGAAATGATCTCAAAGATAATTATTTCAATATATGCAAATAGATTCTATTCCATTTTAAATCCAGTCCTTCGTTAAAAACAGGTGCAGGAGGTGAAGGGGGAGTGTTTGCATAACTAACTGCAGGCAGTCTTCACCCTTAAAAGGAGTGGGCAGAACTAGATGGCGTCTAAGCGTCCCTTCATGTCTGATATTATGCTTTCTAAATGGACTGTAATCAGTCTCTCCAAATCACAAGGGACATTTCCAAGAATTGAATCTAGATTAGTGTTACTTTTCAACCAACAATGTATTCTATGTGGTGAAAAAAATGTCATGGAAAAGGACAGAACATACCCACCCCCATGATAAATGGAAACATTCAAATCTTTTAGCAGTTTTTCATGTATTAAAAATGTGTTGGAAGACAATTACTATTGCTTTTTATGTTAAAATATATCATTTGCCATATACATATTGAGTGGAAAACTTCAAAAGGAACCATGTGAATCATGTGGAGGGGAATCTTGTTTAGATAATTGTTATAGAATGTATATTCATGTAACAGCACACTTATTTGTTAGTCTTTTTAGTCAACTCATATTCTAACTGAAAAATGTCAAGAAAAGAACTTTGAGGATCCATTTATAAACCATTGTGAGAAGGAATTCTAAAGGTCTGTAATTGGAAACTGCATCCATTTTCTGAATACAGTTTCTGACCTTGGACAAGTATCCTTTATCTTTGGACTCAGTTTTGCCATCCATGAAATGGAGACATTCAATGACCCTGAAAGTCTTTTTCTTACTCTCAATCATGGGTTGCTAGTACACTGCCAAAGAAGTTTATCCAGATCAGAGTTGGCTCTGATGGCATCAGTCTTCACTTTCAGTTTCCCAATTGCCAAGCTGTTTTGAGTCTTCCTTTAATTTCTGATAGGTTCCCCAGTCTTCTGTTAATAAAACCCACTTAAAAACTTATTATTTATTATAGTAATTATTCTACACATTAAAATAGTTTCCTATGTATAGGTTCCTCATTTCTTAGATATATTTCAACATACCATGCCAACCACCAAATCACCAAGTGTGTTTCTCCATTGTCCAGTGGCCTTTGCCACCATTTGTCCCCGTCTGTCCCATTCCCTTTTGATCACCTCAGTTCTACTGCAAATGTTTCAGGATTGTAATAAAACCCACTTTTAAATTTCTTTTTATTGATTTTAATAAAATTTTTAGTAGAGAATTTCAAAAGGTTTTAAGAATAGTATAAAATTTCCTATGTACCATTTATCCCTCATCTTTTAACATTTTGTCACATTCACTTTATTATTCTCTATTACTAGAGGGAGTATTTTAGATTAAGTTGTAGACACAATGCTCCTTCACCCAGAAATAATTCAGTGTATATTTCCTATAAGCAAGAACATTCTATGACCAAACTACAGTATAATGATAAAAACAAGGACATTTTAGGATTGATACAATTAACTAATTGATAGAGATTTAAATTTTTCCAATAATCCCAATATTGTTCCCAAAGGTATCTTTTTTTTTGTCACAAGGCCAATCAAGAATCACATATTGCATTTAGTTGTCATGTCCTTTAGACTTCATTAATCTGGAACAAATCCTCAGTCTTTGTCTTTCTTGATTTGGACAACTGTGAAGAGTATAGAAAATTTATTTTATAGATTGTTACTCACTTTGGATGTAGACGGTGTGCCTTGTGATCAAATTCAAGGTATGCATTTGGGCTAGGAATATCCCCCAAATGATGATGTCATGTCCTTCACAGAGCATCATATTAGGGTGGAACATCATATATGTCCCATCTTCATACCCTCCCTTTTGAAAATTAACTACATCAAGTTCAATTTCTATCATGTGAAACTTTAAAAGGTATGCCCAATTTAAGGCTTGAGTCATTGAAGACCCACAGGCTCTTTGAATACAGCCTCAACAGTAAGATATGTCTTTGTCCCTGAGGTCTGGCTACCTCCCCAGCTGAACAGGACCCGAACCTATGAGTTTGAATGGGCCTAAGAAGACCAGAAGTTACATATACTCTGGAAGTCAGTTAAGTCAGTGAAATGTAGACGGGCAGGTTCGGGAAGTCACAGTCCACGAGGTCAAAGTTGGCAAACAGCAGTCAAGAAGGACAGATGCAGGGCAGGGATTGTGGGCTCACTGGCCAGCATGATAAAGGCAATGGGTGGAGCTGGTCCCGGGCCCTTGGATGTTAGTCACAACCTCTGTGGGGCAGTGGGAAGGTGTCCCTGGCTATGGCAGATTCTGAGATGCCAGTATTATCTCGCATCTCCCTCAGTGTTGGCATTGCTGTGTGATTTCCGCCTTACTCTGGACCCCTGCTTCTCAAAATGTAACGGGTACACACATTCCCTGGAGATCTTATGAAGGTTTAGAGTCAGATTCAGTAGATCTGAGGTCAGGCCTGAGGTTCTGCATTTGTAACAAGTCCACATGTGGTGCTGGTGGTGCTGACGCAGACCGTACTTCGAGTTTCAAAGCAGTAGGAAAACACTGTTTGGGGCCATGGCAGGAATGTAGGAGGACAACACTATGCCACACTCACTGGAGTCAGTATCACTGCAAGAGTCCCTTCTACTCTATACTGTCACATAGAAGCTCTGGTTTTGGTCGATCACATCAGAACTCACTAAACAACCTACTATGGTCATTTAAATCCAGAAATTGACTCCAAAAAGATGGAGATGTAAAAGAGGAGACATATTTGGCACACGGCCAAGCCCAGAAATAAAGTAAAACTCTATAAACATTAAGAATGAGTGGTGGCTTTATGAAAACATATACACATGCACATATATACCATCTCATTTTGATAGCCCTGAAAATACGTGTGTTCCGAGAAAGGGTGGCTCTCGCTGGCAGGAGAAAGTGCTGGCTTTACATCAGTTGTTACTTTTTCTATAGGAAATTATAGTCTACCTACATGCACAACAAACCTGGTGACTCAGGCTAATTTCCTTTTAGCAAGCACCTCTAAATAGGCCTGTCACAGCCTTCCCATAATACTCCCAGATATTCTAAAACTGAGAAGGTTAGAAGTGAAGTAACAAGGGCATTACTCACAGGAAACAAGAACCTGCTTATTATTAACAATTCACACTTCTTTAAAATCAGTGTCTTTTGTAAGGCTCTGTTTTGAAAAGGCAATAAGTGCTCGTTGGTATCACAGCTCTGTGGCAGGTAAATTTAGGACACAACAGCAGAAACACTATATGAAAAGACAGTCTAGCAATGCAGCAAATTGTTTATTCCATTTGCTTTCAATTAAAGGGAAAGGATCTTTAAGTCTTCAGGGGGAAAAGATGTCATTTTCCACCAGCAGAGGGAGCCCATGAAACAGCCAAAATCAACCCTGAACTATTAATGTTCCTATGATCTTGTCAGAATGGATTAAGAATCATTTACCAGCAACAACAAAAAAAGGAAGAGTTACCATTTACTGAAGCATGAAAGCAAGACAATGACCTCGCAGTAATAATTTCAGGCATTCAATGAGTACTTGCTTAGTGGACAACAGAACAGTTTGCCTCCCTCCTCAGGGAGCCTTCCTTGGTCTTGTGGTGTCACATGATTTATGTTTAATTTTCACACCAACACAGAGAAAAGAGCCCAGTGCCATCTTGAAGAAGAGGAAACTGTGGTTCTAAGAAACCAGTGATGTGTTTAAGCTCACATACCTAAGAAGTGGGAGAGACTGGATTAGTCTATATCTTCATTCTACTGTCATAGGATTATACATCCACATCTTTGCCATGTGACTGTACTTCTTCCTATCGTGCCTGTAACACATTTCCATGCAGTATTGATGGACTTGGCCATATGAATTGCTGTGGTCACAGGGATGTTAGTAACGTAACTCGAAGATTTAAACTAACTTGCATAGTTTGTCTTGTCCTGAACTATGTGGAGTTGGCTGACCCAACAATGGGAGATAAATGGGTTTTAAGGAGGCATTCAACAGTGCCTGCCATCTTGGTATTATCAGGTTCCAAAGTTCATTTTCTTTACCATTCCCTTGTTATGTAGTAATCAGAGGTTACTTGGAAGTTCCTTCAGCTGAGTCTTGCTGAGCTTAATACAGAAGCAGGATCGGACTTGCCCTTTGGTATTTCTGCACTTGAGAAATACACTCTCCAGGTAACTGATGACACAATGGAAAAAAACAAAGGATACACATGGAGCCAATCTGAATCCACACAGAGCTGCCTAATGAGTGAGGAAAATGAAATGTTTGTGGTAAGCCACTGAAATTTAAGGGTGCTTGTTAAGTATTTAAAGATAATGACATTTTTTTGAAGTTCAGCCAGTCCTATCTGACTCTGAATTCTAGAATCCAAACTAATAACAGGAGTGAGCTTCAATTTTTAACCACCAGGAGCGTTTGCACAGGGTTCTGTCTAGTAGCTACCAGTGTCAGAGTCTTCCAGAACATTTTTCTTTCACCAGTACCCTCAACCTGAATGTGGGCTTGTAGACTTACTGGGGCTATCCAAGGCCCTGGGCACCATGAGGAGGATGCACTGGAGGTCAGGGTCAAAGGTGACTCTTTAACCACCACTATCACCTTTACTACTGCTGCCCAATTGCTGATATCTCAGTAAAGAATGGTATGGCTGCTTATCCCTCACAAATTTCAGGTCAGAGAATCTTGTGAGAGAAAGTTGGTAAGACCAAATACCAGAAATGCACTATTTATTATATGATCACAAGTGGCACTAAATAAACATGCCGGACCTGAGGCATATCACAGCTAATAAAAAATGTTGCCTCTATTCTCATGGAACTTACAATGATCTAATTAGTATTATTTTTGCACTAATTTAGTATAATGATAGTGATATGTAGAAAGCAGCTAAACATTTAAAAAGTGATCATAAAAGTTGAAAAAAACACAAGAAATTAATTTACTTTAGCGAAATATGTAGCAGATATTAATATTTACAATTTTACATATCAGAGAAAGAGCAATAATTGAAAGGAAAAATGGAAAAGGACATGAACAAGGAATTTGTATATAATTATGCCAAACACTTAAATGTATGCAAGTATTGTCTTCATTTATAATTAGAAAAATGCTAATTAAAAAAAGATACCATTTTTAATTTAACAGGCAACTTGTAGGGAAACAAGCATTCTCATACACTATGAACAGGGAAGGGGACTGAGTAGGTATTGCCTCTTTGGAAGGCAATTTGACAAAATCAATCAGTAATTGTCATAGCAATTATGGCAAATATCATGTCTAGATGTTCAGAGATGTATGTGTAATACACTTTAACATTTTTATAATGGCAAAGACTAGAAATGATCAAAATGCCTATTAATAGGGTACTACTTAAATTAAGGTGATGCCATCCATAAAATCAAATACCATTCAGCTATGAAAGGTATAAAGTAGATCCATTTGTGCTGATGTGGAAAGTTCTTCCACACATCTGGTCAGATTAAAAGGGTAGAAGAAACAATGTAATAATAATAATAATAATAATAATAATAATAATGAAGTAGGTGGATAAAAGTATTGGTAGCATGTTCCATTAACACATGCATGTGCATGGATACATTTAGATTACTGCTGAGAAGAGTCATAAGAAACAGGTAAAATTGCTTGCTTATAGGAATGAGACCTGGAGAATGGGAGTCTGAGGTGAAAGGAAGACACACCTTTTATTTAATATACTCTTCTGTATGTGTGTGTGCTTCCCAAGTGCATGTAATACTTTATAAAATGATCTAATTAATAAAATAAACTGAACAGTCCTAATGGTGTACAAGGGAAAAAATCTAACAGCTATCCTTTACTCTAGAAAAATCAATGCATTTAAAAGGATAGCGGTTTTTTGTTTTGTTTTTTTTTTGACAATGATCAAATGATTGGACTGTGGAAGGTTGAATTTTCAAGGACTATTGAATTTCATTCAGTAGACAGAGAATGACCTGAAAAGCAAGCTAGGGAGGTAGGGATATTTACATAACCGAGGACAAAGGAAAGATAATGTGGGCATGATCTTCATGGCTCATCTTCTATTGCAGAGAGGCCAAAGGACAAGACCTCCTAGTTTCCCCTATAGTATGATGAGTCCAGGACAATTAAAAGTGCTTTTGAGGCATTGAGCCATTACTAAATGCAACGTATCACTTCTGTCAAATTCGGGGAAGGGAATGCCACAACATTCATTCTCTCTTTAAAATAAAGTGGAAATAAGTGTGTTTGACTTTCATGTCGGTAAATGAATAAATGCTGTGTAGTTGCATTCTCAGGAAACAATCAAACCATACCAGATGAAGGAAACCACACTCCATGCAAAAAAAATGCCTAAAGGTATTACTTTATGGCTGAATGAGCATCTCTGTTAGTCAGCAATCAATGAAGAGGTGTTTAGTGTCATTTCTATATCCTCAAAAAGAGATCAGGAGAAACGGTGCAGTTGGTTGTGACATGGCCATGCCTGAGAGCAATGTAGAGCTTAGTCATGGGGACAGAATTAGGTTGTGATTGGCACGGCACTGGAGACAGAGTACTGGCAGTTGGAGAAGGTAGAAGCTGGAGACAGCTTCACACAGGATTTGGAACATAAGCTGTGCTAAAGGTAAGAGTATTCAGATGGGTGAAAGCATGAGATAGGCCTAGAGGTGGAGTGCCATTTGGAAAATGGCCACCAGTGGAAAAGCACTCCATGTTGTGAAAGGACAGAATGTTCCCATTGAGCAGAGACGTGCAGTCCAGTTTGCAGTAGGCTTGGAACTCAGGCAGCCATGTGCAATTCCTGAGTTACCCATGTTTACAAAAATCCGAGAGCACCTATACAAGACTTTTACGTACCATTAGGCAGCTTAAATTAACTATGATTAAACTGTGAAAAAAAATCTCTTACCAAATGATAACAAATGATCAGTAATGGGAGAAAGGGGAGGATCCTAGTCCTTGTGGTTACATATTTGATAAATGTTAGGTTAAAAAGGTTTTTTTTTTTCCAATGTGTATTTTTTTTTCATTGTAATATGAAGCACCAAGAGTAGGTTAGCATTTGCAAAGAGAATATTTGACAAAAAAGTCCTTTTTGCAGAAGCCTCCAAGATAACCGCAGCTTGGTTTGGGATATGCCAGGAAGGGAGGAGAACCCTTACTGGATCAGATAAAGGAAATGATGCGAGGATTTGCACAAGGTTTCTAAGCTTTGGATTATAATGTAAGTTAAAGTATTGACATGAAAACAGCAGAAACTCTCCTATATGAGTACACAAGTCACTCTCCAACTTGAGTTGCTCTCACATATATAAAATTCTGACACCTTTTCACCACTATAAGAAGTGCAATACCACAGAATGCCTAGTGGGAAGTCAGTCCTGTGAGGGGTTGTTAGAATAAAGAGAAAGTTGAGAATTAGAAGTAAATGAGATGATAAAGAGGAACAGAGGTTCTGACAATGATGTCTTGGGAAAAGCAAAGGGAAGATGAGCCCAATTTAGTCTTGAGAACTATAAACTACCCTCAGGGGACACCTGACAGACATATGTGAGAGGAGATGACAGTAAGTGCTTTGGCTTGTGCTATGAGGGCAGGCTCAAGGGAATACCACCAGCTAAGAGGAGAAGGGTAAGGGCTGAGCTGGACCCACATCATTGACAGAGTCTCTTCTCCTCTATACTGTATCATTTCCCTCTAATTCTCAACTCCCTCCTTATTCTTTATTCCGAGAGTCTCCCTCAGGGCTGATCTCCCAGTAGGCATTTTGTGGCATTGTTTGTTCCATCTCAGTCTTCCAAGGGCCTCCCCTCCTTGTGATATGGTGGTTCACTAAGGTGGATCACTTGGAGTTTAAGGTCAACAATTCATCAAATTACAAAGACTGAACTATTGGACACAGGCCAAAAATCCAGAATTGTCTTCTAACAAATGACTTTTTTCTGCAACAAAGCAAATCATTTTATTGAAACTGAAAGAAAGAAATACATAATTTTAAGTGAACTGGGGAAAACTGACAATAAAAAATATTACCAAATGTTATTAATGTCAGGTGCGTAAATGTTATTGGTATTCTTTAGACTATTGCTTATACATGATTTTTGTGAATGTGAAAACACCTAGAATGGTTTATTAATCCACCAACATTTATTTCCAACACAAAAATGACCTGCAACCAGGATTTCCTTTAGCAGAAGGGTTTTCTAGAACTTAATGCCTATAGCTAGAGGAAGACTACAGAAATGATGTCCTTCAGATCAACCAAGTCTCTTGAATTTACTCATGAGGCAATAGTATCTATGCGCTCTGCAAATGCTATGCTAATACTGTGTAGAGTCTGAAAAATAAACACACAATGTAAGACCTCTAGGTATATAGCAGTGGACAAGTGGGCAAGGCTACACGAATACTGAACTCCCTGCTGGAGCTGCAGAAACTGACTAAGGAACAAAATAATGTAGAGAAAGGGGCAAGGGTGCTGCTACTGAGCTATCCAAATCTATCCTGGCTCAATCTGGAAAGCATGCAATCTTGTATTAAAATTTTCTTGCCTTAGGTTTAAATGAGCTGGGGGAGCTTCTGATGTAACAAAAACAATGATGTGGTGCAGGGGAATCAGTATTGAGAAGCTGTGGGCTGAGCCTGAAGCCGCTTCCTCAGCCCATTCAGTCATTCTGGAGAATATCAGGAGCTTGTATGCGATGGCAAGGGCATCTCAGCTTTAGCAAGGATGGTCCTGTAAGCCAGGTATGAGTGGTTACATTTTAAAGAATAACCAAGAATCCAGATGATTGTTCTGGGGCAAGACCTCATGTATCAGTTTTCAATAGCTGTTATCAGTGGTCCACAGGTATTGAGGAACACAACTGATGCCCTCAGTCCGGGCCCCATTTCTAAGTTCCCTGTGGTGCGGCAAAGTAAGATTGTCATAGGAACACTAGGATTTCTGGTTCTGGAAGTAGAGCCATCAGCAATTAAAAATGGAATGGGGGCGTGCCCTGGTGGCCCATTAGATAAGGCCACTGGACAAGTCCACATACCTCCCAAGGACCCAGGTTCAAGACCCAGGCCAGGAGGAACCACCACAATGAACAACTAAATAAAACATGTTTTTTCCCTCTCTTCCGCCTGCCTGCCTACTCACCTTCATTCTTGCCTGTACCTTTCCTTTAAAAAAGTTTGTTTAAAAAAAAAAGAAAACTGAATGGGGCATGCCCTGGTGGCATAATGGTTAGGTAAGGTCCACCACCTCTGGCAGACAGAGCACAGTCCATATACATCCAAGGACTTGGGTTCGCTTCTGGGGTCCAGGGGGAGCAACCAAAATGAAAATAAATGAAAAACGCTTCTTCCTCCTCTCTCTTCCTGCCTGTCTCTGCTTGCCTTCATTCCTGCCTTCACGTTTCCTTTAAAAAATAAAGAAATGAATGGACAGGGAGGAGTTTGTGTTAGAGGGGTGCCCCAAATCCAGACTACACTGGACCCTTTGGACCATCTCTGTACTTTCCCCCAGTTCTGAAGACCATGTAGGCTGTGGAGCTGACCCTCCTTTCCCTAGAGTTGATGGAAACTGGGTCGGTTAAGTTCAAGGAATGCTAGACAGGCCTGAATATCTGCTTCCTTTTCCTCCAGCAGCCAAATGGCACCCAAACCTACATGCGTGCCCTGTTGGTGTAGTTGTCTTCCCAGGTCTGAGACCTCCTAGTCAGAAACTCTTTTGCCTTAGGGTTCTTTCTCTGGAGACTTCTATGCTCTGTATTTCACCCTAGAAAGTTATCTAGGTCTTAAGGCAACAGAGTTTTGGAAAACTCTTAATTGTTCAATATTAATGAGCACTCCAGGCAAGGTAGACCAGTAAGGTTACAGAGAAAGAGGCAGAGCACAAGACGAGTCACCTGAGTATTTGCTTACCTGCTTTTCTGGGGGCTTCCCCAAAATGTGCTCTCCAGAATGCTCCTTGGCAAAGTCTTGAAGAAGGGCTATGCTTTGGCAGAAATTAAGAGGGAAAAGCATTCTCGGTCGGAGTGACCACGTAAACATTGGCCAAGTGTTATGTTGAAAGTGCTCTGAAGAAGAGAAGTAAAAGGAGCTTGTTGAGAGATCGGGAGAAAGGAGGGGGAAGAGTTGGCATAAATAAGAGTTGTTGAGCACAGGGTGGGTTGAATGGAGATTCTATGCAGCTGTTTTCCATTTCCAGGGAAAATGGGATAAGAGGAAATTTGCACTGAGTAAGAGGAAACTGTCTCAACACCTGACAACATGGTTGAATGTGAGAAGTTGGAGAGACTTCACCCTGCATAGAAACTATAACCTGTTGCTTCCTTGATCAAGGGCAGATTTTGTCAGAATTAGTGTTATCAAATTTCATAATACAGTATGTTGCCAAGTTAGGACCACATAATCTAAAAATAACCTGGTTCAACTTGAATTTTAACCCCACCTTTGTCAGTACCCTTACAAAAATAGAAAGAAAAGAAAAGGAAAAAGAAACAATTATGATTTTCAAACATTCCATTTTAGCTCCTTCACTGTCTCATTTTCTTCAGTGTCTCTCCAGCTTTTCTTTGGTTTCAGCTCAGTGTTGCATGAACTCTGCTAAACTTAGGAAGATCCAGATACATCTCTAAGTAAAGGGTTTTCTGCAGACAATCCTGTTAGAAACCATCCTCGAGGAGAAATTATTATGGCATAAAGAGGTTGATTTTTAAAAGGGATCTTGATCAGGGGCAGAAAGGAATGTACTTCCAAAGGAGTATCCATATGAAATAAATGTTAATCGTAGTAATAATTATTATAATTAGTATTCACTCTTAGGATTCCACTCTTTTTTATTCAAACTTAGGATGCTATGCACAAGATTAAACATTAAGTATATAATTTAGTCCCAGTGCTTCTTTTCATGCACTATTCTACATAATTATCTCTTCAAATGGGACAGTGAGGATGAACCCACCTTCCACACTAAATTCCACTGGTGTGAGTTTAATGAACTGTGGTCACTACGATCAAGGTTAAGAGGGTAAGCCCTCAAGGAAAGGGAACTGGAGATCTGGAATAAGAATGTGTTGTGGGTTAAGTTGTATCTCTCTAAGAAGAGATGTTAAGTCCTAGCTCCCAGAAGTTGTGAATGTGACCCTATTTGGAAACTGAAGATTAAGATGAGGTCATTGTGGTAGACCTTAATCAAATGACTATATCCATATAAGCAGTAGAAATTGAAACACAGACCATATGAAAGAGAAGGAGAGGTACACTGAAGGCAGAGATCCACACACCCAGGAATGCTTAAAACTGGCAGCACAACACGTAAAGCTAGGAAAGTGGTATGGACTGATTCTCCTGCACAAACTTCAGAAGGAATGATCCCTTAGATCTCTGACCTCCTAAACTGTGAGATAATAAATATCTGTTGCAAAGAGCATCTCCATCAGCCCAACACAAGTTCATGGTACTTTGTTACTGCAGCCTTTGGAATCTAATGCAGGGTGGTCAGGGCAGGAGATGAGGAGGCGAACCACTTCTAACAAGGAACAAAGCTCCCCACTTCCTCTGTGCATTTTCCCATGGTCCTCTCCTTGATTCCTGTTGTGAGAGTCAGTACCAGGAATAGGATTAAGAGGTGCAGGATCACTTGTGGTATTTGCAAAGAGCAACACACACACACACACAGCCTGGATCGCTATATCTTTCACACATATCTGTGAAGTTCCAGCTTGAAGCCAAACGGGTGACTGTGCTAAATGCCTCATGGTGTCATGCAAAGGGAGGGTGCCAGAGAATCTGGGGGTGTGCTTCGGTCAAAGAAGCAGTTTACGGGGCACTTCTTCAGTTTGACCTTCAAGAAGCCCTTTCAGCTGGGGTAGCCAGAGACTGAGCAGGCTTGCTCCAGGCCTCCCACTCTAGCTCTGACCAAAGAAGCTCTGCTTTCCTGTTTCGAGAGTTAGGCTTCCACATATGATTCCAAGTGAACAAAGGTTTCCAATTAAAATAAACATCTGGAAATCCTTTGTAAGACGCCTATGCTTCAGTCATATGAAGTAGCCATTCTTCATACAAACACACCTGCCATGTCATTGTTAATGTCTGTTAATGTCTCTTGGGAATGCCGTTACTCCTGATTCCATCAGCTGAAGTTCTGTGCCATCAGGCATTGGCAGCCTATTCAAAAGCTTTTCCACTTAAAATACTTGTTTTCTGTGAAAAGAAGCCCAATTCTATATGAGACTGAGCTAGGCTTCCTATTAGTCATGGAAGGTAGTCAAGTCCATGGTGTTCTGGTGGTGATATGCCATTTCTAGTCAATGAAGTAAGGGGGAGGTTTGCCTCTAGAGAAGAGTTGCTTCCTTGATAAGAAAGCAGAAGGAATTTTTGCCCATGCTCACTTGCTTCTTGAATTTGAATATGGTTGGATGAGCATGGGATTTTAGGAGCTACAACAGCCATCTTGTGATCATAAGGACAAAAGAGAGCCTCAGAGACCCACTCCTAGAATCTTGGCATCCTTGAATAACTGAATCAGTGCAGGAGGCCACCTACCAGCAGGCAATCTTTTGTGTAAAAAAGGACCATCCTTCTTTAAATCACTCTTCGTTTTTTTGTTACTTATAGCTGAATGCACTCCTTACTGATCTATTTCCCCTCCTCCAAGGCCCCTCCAGTTAACACTTGCAGATCTCCTCACCTGCTGCAAAGCAAAACTTCTCTACCTCCCTCCTTCTTCTTTGTTCTTATAGTAACATCTATTAACATTCCTTATCACATTTGATTATTCATAATCAAATTACATTTTTCTTTTAAATTACAGACCCATGAGGGCAAAACCTTAACGTGTTCTTCCTCTGATAGAAGTGATCTTCTAAAACAGTGCTTCTAAAATTTTCATTCACATACCAATTAACTTAGGATCTTGTTAAAAAATTCAAAAGTCTGGACACCGATTTATAGAGTTTCTGATTCAGTAGGTTTGGGATGGGGTAAAAACCTGCATTTCAAACAATCTCCCAGGTAATGCTCATGCACTGGTCCAGGGGACACTCTTTCAGGAAATGCTGCTTTTAAGACACTATTTCATTTGAATTTTCCTTGTCACACATCTCTTATGTTAACCTGTTTATTTTTTGTATTGGTTCCCCAATACTTCTATGAACTCCTTGAGGGCAGAGACTGTATCTTAAATTCCTTGGTACCTTCAGAGTACTCAGAGCAGAGGCACTCAACAACCTTTACTGAGTAACTTCTTACAATGAATGAACAAACGAATGAGTGAATTAAATACAGAAGTTACTCCTCAGGTCTGGCTTCTACCCAGTAGTGATGAATATGAGACAAACAAGTACCTCAATTGGCATTTCTTCAGAGAAAGTAACAGCTTCAAAACTAGTCAATAAAATGCAGCCAAGAGTCCTTTTCTTAACACTGGACCCCAATGCAATATAGAGACACATGGATTTCACCCCGATTACTGTTGCATGAGGTCATATCTTTTTATGAGTCATATATTTTGTATCACACACTTTGTTTCCTCTGGTTCGCTAAGCCAAGAATTGCCTCTTAAAATAATCAAATAAGTAAATAAATTTTCTTCCAGGCAAAGTCTCCTTGTCACATATGTGCATTATCTGGTTTGAAAGAATTACCCAGAGTGAGAGAGTGGATAGAGAGTTCTTCCTGGAATCTGTGATGGTTGAACTGCCGCAAGGAACATGAAATTTGATTCTTATTTTGTTCTCTGATGGGTCTTTTTGTTCTCAGGAGATCCCTCATGGAGTAAATCTATGGTCTTAGGACAGAGTCGGGGGGTGGGAGAATGAATCTCATCCACCAAACAATCGAATTGCATGTGGGAGTCAAGGTTACTGATGGAAATATTTCCTTTCATTCCCCAAAAGTAGAAAATAACCTCATTGTTGATGACAAAGACAAAATTGTGGCATTATTTTGAATACATATCTACGGGTGCTGTTATTCAGACAGTTTAATAAGAAATATTCCTATCAGCAGGATACCAGGGCTGTGCCACTTTTTCAAAAGCAAACAAAGGACACACAGAAAGATGTCCTCAACAGAAAACTCACTGACTTGTTTCCTTTTTTGTTCCCTGTTAACAGCAAGGTTAGAACAACCTGTTTAGGCCATGAGAAGAGTGGCAAAGATAAAGCTGATAATAGATTCATTTCTAAGGTGTAAATGTACCGATGAAAGCTATATAATTGTGTGAGTTCTGTTCATTACATTCCACATTGGACAATGGTGATCTGTCGACCCAGCAATCGCAGTCAGTTTACTTACTCAATAGCCACTTACCAAACAATGAAGCAGAATGGTCAGCAATCATCTTTGAGACTCTATTGTCTGAATTTTAATCACAGCTGTATTTGTGATAAGAAGCTGGTGAAACTTCTATCCTCTCCGGAGTCTAAAAGCACTTACGTGAAAATGGGGATAATAGAAATAACCTGCTATTCAAAGTGGGGACCACAAACCTGCAGCAACAGCAGCACCTGGAACTAGTTAAAAATGCAGAATCTTAGGCCTCAACCCCAATCGAGTGAACCAGAATCTGCATTTTAACAAGATCTCCAAGTGAATTCTATGCACATTAAAAGCTGAGATGCACTGGGTAGAAGATATGGAAACAGTCACTGATCCCAAACTGCTTGAACTTACCTCTATCACAGTTAGGCGTGAGCACTTGGTAAGGTATTTTACCCATTTCTTCATTGCCTCAGCTTCTTAACCCATAAAATGGAGGTAATAATACAAGCTCAACTCACCGGGTTGTTGAGAAAAGTTAATGAATATTTTGAAGAGCTTAGAAAAGGGCACACCAAATAAGTTTTCAGTAAGCTTGGTGTTCTAGTGAGGATTAATTAAGTTGTAAATACTGAGTGTAGTAGCTACCAAATAGGAAATACTTGGTAAATGCTATTGGGTGTTGTAAAGAAACAGATGATTAACAAACAGATCCTTGGTGCGCCTGGGTGGATCAGCGGTTGGGTCAATTGCATCCAAAGGAGCAAGCCACATACACCTGGGTTTGATGAATCCTGGGCACAGGAGGAAACAACCAGTGTGAACAACAAAATAAAAAAAAATGAAAATATGCTTCCTCTTCCTCTCTTCCTGCTTGCACCTTTCCTTTAAAAAAATAGACCCTGATCTCATAACCTTTATGACCTAGTGGTGCTAATTTTGCTTATACCTGGCGCCATTAAAAAATCACAAATAATAATCTTTCAGAAGTATCATTCAATGTTAGTCAACACATCTCTGCCACCTCCTGAAGTTTAAATGATAGATGTAAATTGTAATTCATGAGCCAAACTTGAATTAACTCTGCTCTAGACACCATGGAGGAACTAATATGGTGGAAGAAAAAGTCACATTCCTTGACTTCCTCATGTTCAAGCAGTTCTCATATAAACTGCTCCTGAAATTTAAAAAACCGACAGCATGCAATTCTGATAGGTTATGTGAAAATAAGTTGATTCTTTCTGATGGGGAGAAAGGGACTGAGTTGGCTCTCTTCATCTGTATGATTTCCTAGGCTAAGATGTTTCCTGCAATGGTTCTTAAACTTGGTTGCCCATTAGAATCGCCTGGAGAGCTTTTCCAAAACACAAATACCCAGGCCGCACCCCCAGAGATACTGATTTAATTGCTTTGAATTGGGGTGCAGGCATGGGTATTTTTTAAAGTTCCCCTGGTGGTTATAATGTGCAGCCATGGTTGAGAACCGCTGCTATAAAGCAAGGTGCCCTAGTTAGTGGAGGGAATTAGCGGAAAGTGAACAAGAATTAAGGACAAAAAGAGGAAGCAGAGGGAAGGATATCAGAAGGGAGAGGTAGTCAGCATTCTGCTTCTGTGCCTTGAGATGGACCACCAGGAATGTGGCTTTTGTTCTACCAGGCCAACCAGAGTTTTTGTCAATTTGACTTAGTTGCAAACAAACACCACAGGGTGAAGCATACATCAGAACCTTCAAGTAGTTAGAAGAGAGCAGAGTTCCAGAAATGTAGGACTAAGAAAATGTGGTAAGGCATGCACCATCCAAAATAGTTGCCATAAAACCTAAACACTTTAGTCACAGAGTCTTACAGGATCATCCTGAAACTCATTTTCCTGGACCTGGAAATGGCCCACATGTAAGGAGACTGCGTTAAACACACTGCAGCACATTCACTTGGGATAGTACAAGCAATGAAATAAAGCCTGAACCGCCACTACACACAGCAGCAGGATGAGTCTCTCAGACATAATGTTGAGAAGGCTGACACATAAGAGCATAAACAATGGGATTACATTTATATGAAATTCAAGAAGGAGCAAAACTAATCCACAGTGAGTGAAGTCAGAAGAGCGTCTACCTTTTGGAGGAGACGGTGGCTGGGAGGGGTCTGAGGAGGTTTGCTGGTTGGGTGCTGGAAAGGCTCTATATCTGGGTCTGGGTGGGGATGTAAAGTGCACACGTATGTACACTATTCATTACTTAGCACTTCAGATGGGTACAATTCATTGTATGCAAATTATAGCTTAATAAAAAAATATAAAGAGGCGTGTCCTGGTGACGTCGCAGGTTAAACTGTGTGCAGTCCACACACCAACCCAAGGTCTGTGGGTGAAGACCTGGGACCCAGGGGAACACCCAACATGAACAACTAAATTAATAAAATGTGTCTTCCTCCTCTCTCTTCCTGCCCACTTGCCTACTCGCCTTCATTCCTGCTTGCACCTTTCCTTTAAAAAAAATTTTTTTTAAATGAAAAGAAATTTCTTTGCTGATATTATCACTCAATAAATATTTATTAAAAGTCTACTCTGAACCAGGCTATGTTCTAGGCGCTCAAACAGAGGTATACTAAACCAAAAGCCCCTGACTTCTTGAGCCTTCTAAAATTCTAAATAAGCAGGCAGACCACAGAACATCAACATCTTCATGTAACATGATATCAGGCAGTGAGACGTGCCATGAAGAAAAGTTCAGTGGGAAAAGGGGCTGCAGAGTGTCCGTGGGGAGTGGGGCGTGCTATTTGAGATGGCAAGGTCAGAGAAGGCTTTTCTGAGAGGGCAGTATTCCAGGAAGTTCTGGGTATCTGGTTTCAAGCCCATGGCAGATTAGAAAGAGAGCATTAGTTGAGTCCTTTGAAGGCAGTCAAACAGAAAGACTCAAGGCGTATGGAATGACAGCAAGAGAAGGACACAGGAGCTATAAATTAGCAGGTCCAAGCACTCAGAGGGCCCAGCACGAGGCCCACATCACCTTCCACATGGTTAGCTTTCAGGACATTCCTGTGATAAAGCTCAAAACCACCTTCTGTTCTATCACTTCTCTATGCATGTCATCATCATTTCCTGGCCTCTCCTCCACTAGACAGTGAACACCTTGATGGCAGTGACTAGGTCCTCTTTATCATCATATCCCGAGAACCTACCACCATGAGGGGATGGAGCAAGGCACCCAAGAAATATTTACTATCTGCCAGGTTGCCAGATGCTGTTGAGTCACTCAGGAAATACTGCTACCATGCCATTCTTTCCAGAATTCTCTGTGTAAGCATGTAATAGCATTTAAACTTCAGAATGAGTAATGCATCAAGTTTTAACTTTAAAGATTGGGTGTTTAAAACAAGAGGAAAAGTGCCACCATCTGGAGAACTCACAGGAAACTCCTCATTTCCCAAAGTTGCTGGGGAAATGAGGTGTTACTATGCTACTCAGTCTTGTCTTGACATCACCTGATCTCTTACTCAGCCTCTCAGCCTGGAGCAGTGCTCAAACTCTAGGATGGATATATATGAATCATATGAGGAGGGTGGTGATAAATGCAGATTTCCAGGCTCCATCGGAGATTAATTCACTAGGTCTGGGATATGGACAAAAATAATTATAACAATTAACAGTACTAAACACTTAGTAATTACCAGGCATCAATCGAAATGCATTGCATGAACAATCTCATCTAATCCACACAATCATCACAGACCACACTTGACAGGTGAGGAAAATGATGCACAGAAGACTCAGGTAGCTTCCCTCACTTCCCCAGGGTCACTCTGGATCCAAAGCCCATGGGCTCTGAGGCTCCTCACTGGATTGTCAGCAAGCATATATTTACATCAAACAGGCCAGTTATGCTGGTGCTCTGGGAGCCTCACTTTAAAAACACTGGCCTAGATCCATCATTCTCTCCAATTACTGCATCCTCTTTCTAAGTTTACTGGTAATTACTGTCCCCTGACCATTCAAGGAACTTTACACTTCCCAAACCAGAAGGGTCCCACAGGTCTTATCTTCCTTTTCAGCATGAGGCTAACCTGATCTACATCCATGGGAAAGATGGACTCTGACACAAATCATAGTACAGTAAGTAAGCAAAGGCACCTTAAATCTGGTTTCGGATGGGAGACAAAAAAGGAAACTACCATAGAGTGGAGGAGACAGACAAGGGATGGAGATGCTATGTGAGAAGACAAGGGAAAGCTAATTTCATTCAGTCTCTCTATCTTGGACTGAACAGCAGCAGCAAATGGGAGATAATGTAAAGACTGCCTCTCTCTGCCTGAAGTCTTTCTCTGGCTTTCTGAATGTGTTTGGTCTGTGTATGGGGCAGACTGAAGTGTTAAAATTAATGCCTCCAAACAACAAGGGACATAAACTGGTGGATAAATACCCCACTCTGCTCACTCCTCCTAGGGGACAACGCAGGGATGTGTGCTACTCCATCTATCAAAGGTCCCCATGGGATTATGCCCCAGTTACCAGAGGGTAACTTGCCCATTATCATACACTTCATTGATTTTCCTCTCTTCCTTACCTCACTTCATACTCCCTCACTATGCTTCCTGGGATCAACTCCTGAGTATACTGTGTGCTCCCAAATCCTTGTCTCGGGATATTCTTTAGAGAAACCCAACTTAAGACAAGGAATACATACAATATAGTGGTTACTACAGGTGACGTTCTAAAATTGGTAAATCTCTAAGTTTGTTAGGAAGAGCCACTGCTGGTTAGAAAGGCCCACTGATGAACACCTGCAATATCTGCTTCTCTTGTTTTATTTTTACCCTCTCCTTCCTAGTACTATAACCTGAAATGTTTAAAATGGCCAAAATTGGTCTCTTAAATGAAGATAGAGGAAATATTAGGGTTGCTTCTGGGACTGGGCTCTAGTAGGGGCCAAGCATTCTGTCTACTAGGAGTAAAGAGAGGAAGAGGAGCAGGATGAGAAACATGGAGCCATCTATTTGACTTTTGTAAACACGAACTGAAAACCTTGAACATGCCTTAGATTCCCTTGTATGGCAGATTGTATTGTCCAAAAGTGCCCACAATTGTCCAACTGCATGCTCTTCTGGAACCCTTCTACTAACCTTTCTCTTGAGCCTCAAAGGCCTACTTTGACTGTTTTGATCAATAGAAATCACACTCTATGACATCCAATGGGCTTTGGATCCAGAGTGCCCAAGTTTGAATTCCAGAGCTATTCACTCTATGACTCCTGACACATCACACACTTCTGCCATTTTCTCTTAGGACGCTCACTTAATCTGGTCACCATCCTGTAAGAAAGCCCAAGCAGTTCATAGAAAGGCCAGTATGGAAAGGAACTAAGGTCTCCAACTCCAGATGAGCAACCAGTAGACAACCAACATTAACATTAACCAGGTGCCTATATGAGTATGCAAGGAAGCCATCTTGAAAACGAGTCCTCTAGCCCCAGCTGAGCCCTCTTGGATGAACCCAAATTGCAGATTTCTGAGTAAAACAATGTTATTTTCAACTACTGTGTTTTGAGTTGGTTGGTTATAGAGCAACTGATAACTGAGACAATTTCCCAAGAATGGAAAGTTTTGTTTTACCAGAACTGTTTTATTAATTTTTAAATAATTGTATTATTTCTTCTGTTTACATTGTTACATGCTTTTTAAGAAAGTGAATTCACATCTCAGTATGCACGCATTTCACACCACACCCACTACCAGAGTTCAAGTGCCCTTTCCCGTCACCTTGGCCACAGTATATTTTCCCCTTTCTGAAGTCTGTAATATCAAGTTCTCCCCTTGACCTTAATGCCCCTGCATTGTTCACTAGCTCTGCTGGAGTAATAAGGAAACTTTTCCATGTCATCACCAGCAAAAGATTTCACGTGATTGGAAATATCTGTTAATTGATAAAAACATAGTGTTCCTCTTACCCCATCCAGGCTGGTTTCCTTGGAAACCTAATTTTGCATGGATTCCCTTGATTCCTCTTGCAAACAGTTTTTATTACAGCAGAGATTAAATTTTAGGTAACTTGGATAAACAATAAATCCAAGGACCCATGTGGTCCAATCTTGAAGCAATGTCTCTTTTAGCACCAACAGATCATCAAAAAGCAGCTCCTTTCTTTGTCTTTCAAAGTAGAATAATAGAAATCCATTCATAACCCACAATAACACTTTCCCAAACCCATTTCCCATTATCCGATTCCTTTGTCCTGCACAGTTGCAT
The DNA here is from genome assembly GCA_004363575.1 of Solenodon paradoxus. Taxonomy (NCBI): domain Eukaryota; kingdom Metazoa; phylum Chordata; class Mammalia; order Eulipotyphla; family Solenodontidae; genus Solenodon; species Solenodon paradoxus. The sequence goes on from RJWH01006442.1 coordinate 24,500, forward strand.
CAGATCTTTTTACACACCAATGATTTCTCAAACTCCAGAATCCATTTGGGTTCTCCAACCCCCCTGCCCAGCCCCTGATTTTTTTTTTTTGTCTTTCTCCTAAAACCTTGATTTAGCCTCTAGATCAGCAAGGAATGATTTTTACTCACTCTAAGAAGATGAAAGGGATGTGATGAGATTCCAAGCAGGCAAATATGGGTTTCTTTCTAGCAAGAGGGGGGGTTTCTGGAAGGAGATATTTTGATTTTTGTCTCAATTATATTATAGAGTAGCCTTTTTAGCTAACGAATGCCAACACAAAGATAAAAACAGGAAACAAAGATAAAAGTAAGTATACTTAGAAGATATCATGAAAATTGGGTTTTGAGATTTAATCTTAATATCAAAAAGTCTTCTCATGCATTCCATAGTATCAAAGAAAACTAAAGTTCACTCTGGCAACAAATTTGTTAGTTGGTCTAGACAAAAAAAGTTTAATGAAAAGGATTAAATTAAAAGGATTAACTTCCCTCTTTAAGTTCAATTTTCTTTGTCAACTCAATTACCTAAGTTTTTGGTGTTATTTTCAGTCATCATTTCTGGCTCCTTTTTTCTTATGTTAATATGAATTTTCAAGGTGAATTAAGGCAATCTGATGATTTACTGATGAGGATTTGGATTATGAAGAGGTATTTACAGTTAGCCATTATTACAGATGTTAAAATACCTCTTAAGATTTTTTCCCCCTTGCATTGGCTTGATATGAGCCATTTAGCCCATTTTCCAGGCCTCCAATGAGTTATAATTCTGAATCAGGCAAAAAAAAAATTATCAGGCACTTATGCTAAGAATAGAAATATTACTTAATAGGAAAAGTAAAATTACTAACAGTTCTTATTTTCTCCAAGTACAAAGATATTCAGGACTAGTTACAAATCAATCAACCAATAATTCCCTCTTTCCCCACAGAAAATCCCACATTCATTCTTAGTCCAAGGACCAGCATCATCAGCATCACATGGGAACCTGATAGAAATACAAATTCCCAGTTCCTATCCCAGACCTATGGAAATAAAGTGTGGAATAGAGCCCAATGATCTGTGTGGCAGCAAGCCCACCAGGTGATTCAGATGCCTACTGGATGGGGAGAATCACTGCTTATGAACATAAAATTGGATTAAATGGGATGTGAACTTGAAAGTTAAACGAACCTTGTTCTGTTCTGTGCTCTGCTATTACTTTACTGTGTGACTTTCATCAAGTCACTGCATCTCTCTGAACCTCAGTTTTCTCATCTATAAAATGAAGGACTTAGAATAGATATTCTTGTAGACCTTTACCAGTTCTAGAAAGCAATATAAACACACTGCCCTCGCGGGCACCAGCTGAGTACTGCAATATCTTGGCATCTGATTCCATTATTTTCATGTCAGATTTTTTTCAGGTTTCAGGAAAGGCTAACCCAATCTTGTCAAAATGACTAAATACTTTAAACAGCTAGAAGCTGTATTTAAAACATTTCTGTCAAGACCAAGTCATTTGTTAAAGTTGCTGGTAAATGCTCCCTGACAGTTTATTTCCCTCTGAATTTATCATTTCTCATCCAGAAATATTAATTCATCTCATAAGTCCAAGGATCTTGATGTGCAATTATTTTTTATTTGCCCTAATAATAGATTCATCATTCCTTTTTCATTCATAAGAATGTTCTCCCTATACAAAAATGACTCTGCATTTGTTAGGCTTGTTATTAAGATGCCAGCTTAGCATATTCTACTAGGAGGAATTACATTTCAATATATTCTGCAATAATATTAAAACTTAGTTATGAAGACAAATGTTACATAAGGTTTATATTCTCAGATGGTACTATGATCCTCGTTTTGAAAACCTTTCATCTTTTCCTGCTGATCAATTCAATTTGATTTTTCTTTGAGCGGAGACCGATCTTAAGAAAGACACAGAACATGGGTTGGGTGCTCTTTGTTGAATGTCAACAATGATTCATTCCATCAATTTGTCAAATTTCAGAATGTGACAAGAAGGCTTCTGATGACAAGATAGACTTTCCAGATGGAATGAAATCCTGGCACAAGAAGTTTTGAAATTAGCTTCATCTTTCTATTACTGAGGAAGTGGGGAATGAAAAATGAGGTTTTCATTTCCTTCCCTGAAGAGTCACGGATAACAGCGAAACTAAAAAGCTTACAAAGTCACAGTGAAAAATGGTTCAGGATCTACAAACAGAAAAAGAGAAGGAAATGTATACTCGTGTGTGGGGGAATGCTTTCACATAGAACTTTTGCTTTTACAAATAAGCACTGAAAGAAGAAACTAAGACGTTGTTTCTATAAATATCACCACAAGACATAGGAATAGTAAAATGGTCCGAGCAGGCCCATTTTCAGTCCAAATCAGTTCATTTAACCTAAAGACAAACACTTACTTAGCACTGTGCTGGGCACTGTAAGATGGTGAAAAGGAAAACCAGGTTCAAGAGACCTTGATTTAGCACTAACTAGATCGGTAAGTAGGTTGCTCCTGGCCAAATGGCCTATGTGAAAGAAGGTCCCTCCCCACTCCTATGCTGCATGGTATCATAAGAGTTTGGCACTTCTTTCAGGAAACAGACTTAGATGTGAAATAATCAGACAATCAGATTAGGGCTTGGAGGCTCAGTTTATTTGAGGCCCCCAGACATGGAGCTATCTGGTTGGGAGTATATAAGCCTGCTGGTTGGGATAAAACCTTGTAGGGGTAAATCGGGCGATTATTCCTCCTTTGTGTGGGATTTTTGCCATAGAGAAAGTCCATTCAAAGGTCCAGATTGTATCTCTTCATTCAATTTATACTCATTGAGCATTTACTATGTGTCAGATACTATTTTGGGGAATAATGTATCATGGAACAAAACAGCGATCTCTATCCTCAAAGAGCTTAAGTTCTTCTTGCAGGGTGTGAATAAAAGAGTTTTCATAGCAGATTGGAGACTGCCATCTTGAAAAAGACTTGCTCACATGGCTGGCCTCTGGCTGCCTGGATTTCTGAATGACCATTCTTAGTAAGAAATGTTCACTGTATCTAAACCATGCAAACAATATAGTTCATTACAAACACTTGCTTTCCTTCTGGGAGTCTGGAATTTGGCACATATCCTGGGTAGGGGGTGCCTATGTGAACAGACCCCAATAAAAACCCTTAATTGTCTTCCCTGCTAGACAACATTTTACTTGTTACAGCTTGTTGCTGGGAGAATGAAATGTGTCCTTTTTCACTCTGCTGGGAAAGGGCCTTGGAAGCTTGTGCCTGGTTTCCCCCAGTGTCCACTTCAGGTGTCTTTCTGCTTTGCTAATTCCCTTTGGTGTGTCCCTTTGATCTAATAAATTATCGCCATGTTTATGACTATATACTGAGTCCTTTGAATTGTCCCAGTGAATCATCTGTCTTGGGTGGTCTTGGGACTCCAATACATAGGAGGAGGAGGTTCAGGCAATATGCAATTAATATTGTAAGTGAGTAAGTGATCTAGTGTAAATGATCAGTATCAAGAATAAAATGTAAAGCAGGGAAGGAGGGGGATGTGGTGGTGAGAGGGTGCAGCAGACTCTATTAAACAGCATAGTCAGTATAGGTCTCATCAAAAAGATGACTAAGTTAGTGGTGTGTGAGGTGAGCACAGCTCATGTGAAGCCCTTAATGTGGATATTTAATGGTGTGTTTGAGGATCAGAAAAGAGCATTGACAGCCAAGGGGAGCTAGATGGGAGAGGAAGTCAGAGAGGAAGGATGCCCAGCACAGAGGGCCTTGTTCCTCACCATGAGGTCAACAGGAAATAAAACTAAGAGTAAGATAAGACAAAGTCAAGGATGAGAAGAATATACAAAAACATGTACACCATGAATATTCATGGTCTGCAAGTGGGCTGTTTCTTTGTGTTGGTCTAGGGTAAGTATCTCAAGTGCTGAGTCACTGTTTCAATCTTCAGGAAGAAATTATGTCAAAAGCCACAATAGCTTAATGATTGGGTTGAATCATCACAATCCCTTTTTTTTGCTTTTCTGGTGAACAACAAATAACAAAAGAACTTTACTAAACAACAGCACATGCATTCTGGCCTCACTCTGCAGTTGTAGACATCTGATATCGAGTATTGGCCTTATGGAGGGGCAGAGGTAGATATCTGTGAGGTGAAGAAAGCTGTTTGTGATTATTTATGGCAGTGCTAAAGGAAAAGGGGGATGTGGAAGTGTGGAATATTCCTCCTCACCTTCCCTATGCCTTCTCTACCATACACATCTCCAGAGTCAAGGAAACATATCCACCATCCATGCCCCCCACACTATTTCAAGCTGCCTCTGACATAACATGCTGTGACAGACTGCATCCATGCCCTTGACATTTTATTTTGTAGTCCCTCTCATCAACAGGTGGAGTTTAGTCGTTCCCCCTTTGAAAATGGACCTGCACGTGACTAGCCTTCTTCAATGGAAATCCATGGAAGTTATGATGTGCCAAGTTCAGAGGACTGTTTCTTCCAATTCCACTGGAATGATAGCCACTCCGTCATTCTGGCTGACAGCTGGTCAAATGAGAGACATATAGCTGAGGCCATCCTAGACCGCCCAGTGGATTAACCTTTCAGCTAACTTCACACCAGGAACAAGCTCAGCCAAGCCTGACCAGATCAGTGAACCACTGGATGGACTTGTGAGTAATAATAATAAACAAAATAAGAGATTCCTGATAAATGTGCCCAAGGTTGAGAGTCTCTGACAAAGTTCTCCAGAAGACTCGAAAGCAGAGCTCCAAAGCTAAAACCACAGCAGAATCTCTCATGCTATCTCTTAGGACAAAGGCAGATCTGACAACCACTTCAAAGTCCGAAGGACTTGGAGGGAGGCCACTCCCTTCAAAGATGGGAGCTTAACTTCAGAACAGTCCTTACATTTTGGCTTGTTCTCTCTGACTCACCAGGAGAAGAACAATTGAAATGTTGGAAACACTTGCTACTGCAGTAAGACAAAGGGCAGATTCTCACATGGTTCAGGAAGGCTGAGCCTTTGGCAAAGTGAGGAATAGCAGGAAGGGCGCAGATGCCAGAACAGCTGAGAAATTCAGGGCTTGGGCAAAATGTAGGCAGGCTGCCCAGCAGGGAGGCTGGCACTGTTTCCATATTGCAGCCTCATTTTGTAGAGCTGAGAGAATATTTTCATTTCCCAAGAATAACAGAGCTGCCCAATTTATTATATGCTTCTTAAGCAGCAACATGGAAAGTTCACTTAAGTCCTGGACATGTCCATACCCATCAACCTCAACCTCAACACTTTTCTCATTTTTCTCACTTTTTTTTTTGCTTCACTGCTGCACAAGGCATCCCCTGTAATCACTGTGCTCTGAAAAGAAAAGGTCAAGACATTTCAAGTACCTTTCAAAGTGATACCCAGAATTCTCTCAATGCAAGAATAAGTACAGTGAAAGCAGACACAACTTTCCACTGAAAATGTGGACTAACAAATATGATGACATCTAAGAGTCACAGTGGAGGGGTCTTCATTCATTTTCAGCTCATCAGTTGGTACCAAGTCTGGTGAGGACCAGGACAAGACACACTCCTTGTTCACCTGGAGTGGGAGGTCTGCCCTCAAAAAGCTCTCAAGTCGGGCAGACCTCAGGACTCAAATGCCAGGTGCTATGGTAGAAGCAGGTTCCAAGTTCTGTGCACACACAGAAGAGGGAGCAGTGCTGACAAGCACGTCAGTGAGGGCAGGGAAATCAATGCAAAGTTTGAGCACACAACTTCTACTTCAATGTTCGTATCTTGCAGGGTCTATGCGTTCAGAGCATTCCCTTGAAGGTATACATGGAATGCCCTGAAATTCTACTCATACTTCTGCCACACAATTGCACGACCCTGCTCCTCCTTTAGACGCTGGCACAAGCTATTTTACACTCTATTTTGGGAGCAATAGAGGTAATTTTCTGCCAAAAATGAATCTGATTCAGGAGCAATCAAAAGATCACAATCACCATCTTCTGCCAGACTTCCTACGGGAATCTGTGAAACACTGCTATTTCCTTTAGATGAATGAAACAAAATTAAAAATTGTCTTTATCTCACTTTTCTCTTGCAAATTCTGAAATCTACACAACACAGGAATCATCATTTCCCTTCATCCAGTGACTAAGCTACAGATAAAAATGTATGAGCTAATTCAAAGTCGGAAAGCAGAGAGAAAGAGGATTAAACAAGGCAATCACCTTCAAAATGGTACAAAGCTAAGCTGAAAAGCCAGATTTTAACCATATACTATGTTTTTAGTCAAGAAAGAAAAATGCATCACCCTCTCCCCACAAAATTTCCTTTTTCTTCATCTTCAAATGAAGAACTAACTCCCAGCAAAGAAATTATTTTAATAACATTAAATGAACAACAAGAAAAGACAGTTACCCAACTCAATAGTGTGCAAAATCCTAATCTAACACAAATCTAGTTAGCTCTAATTGATGTCAAAGCTTATCTAAAAATCAATACCAAATATATAGTAACATCATCAAATGACATTTATTATTTAAGAATCAATGTCTAAAGAAATGTTCAAAAGAAATGTATCGAAGATTTTCACAATCCATGCCATTTCATTCTTTAGCAAAAGACCTTGTCAGTTGTTCCTTCTCAAGAACTGAATCTTGAAGTGTCCCAAGAGGCATTCTAATTAAAATTAATAGGACAAGATTTTCTTTCAAAGAAATCATCAAGGATTCATTAATCTAATAACAAAAGCTGTTTAGTACTTGAACTTTCTACTAAAATTACAGGTTAAGAGTATCACCATACTTCTGGCACTGGAAATTCTGCTGCTGAACTGTCAAACTGCTTGGCGTACGTAATGTGACACTCATTTGCCTTTCCTTTTGATTTTAGGTGTCATGTTGTGCTTTCAAAATTCAGTGAGTATATATGTATCTCATTCAGAGGGAAGATAGAGAGTGTGGGGTACTGAAAGGTCATTTGATCTTTGTTTCTTTTGCCAGCAAACCTCCCTCTGGCCACGCACTCACTGTGTTTCATTAATATTGGATTTTGCTATGAACAAAGGTTAATCACAGAGGGCAGGGGAATCAGACTTTCAGTTACTTTAGGTGTGACACACCGCTAGCTGCTCACCCAAAATCTTTTTCTCCCCTCTTTTTTTCCTAACAGAACTACCAAAGTTTTCAAAGTATCACAAATCAAAACAAACTTTCCCAGTCTCCCTTGCATGGTGATGTGACAGTTCTCTGGTCAACAGATACATGGAAAATTTTGCTGGTTTATTTTGTGGACACATTTTGCTTCCCTGTTAAATTCAGACATACTCGACACAGTCTTCCCTTTTTCCTGCTTTGAACACAGACATATTATCTTGAGTTTCTATAGGTATTCTGCAACCATGAGATGGGAAAGATGTGCAGAGACACTGGCCCTGACATCAATTCATTCAACAAATGCCAGCAGTCACCTAAATCTAAACTTCTTTCTATAGTAGGATAATCACTCTATCTGTTGAAGCCGCTGTGAGTCAGAAATTTTATATTTTACAGCCAAAAGCATTATTAATGAATACATTCAGTCAAGAAAGGAATTCAGCCTTCATCCTCAGATCTGAATAATTTCATGGTTTAAACCCCTGTTAGGTTACTGTTTAATTGTCTGCTCCTTGGGAACAGATGCATAGGAAGGCCTCACTGTCAGTGATGGCCACACACAAGCTCTAATAATCTCCCTACATCATTCCTGTTTCATCCAAGACAAAGCAAGCAAAGAAATGACTTTATTAAGGCAGTATTCATTCTCATGCACCGCTGATCACAAGTTGGAGTTTACAAGTGAAAGAAGTGGCCTTTTGAAGATACCATCTTTAAGTGGCATATCACAGAAATACTAGCATATGTCTCTCCTTGGGCTGGGGGTGGGGGGGGTGCTGTTTTGTAAATATTTTCTATGGAAATACCTTCAATATGACATTCATGACAACTCTTCTCCCAACAGCATTTTCTAACAAAAACAAATTTGATGTTTTTAATGACCCATGGTAAGAGAAGACATTAAATGATATAGTAAAACAAAAACAAAACAAAATCCCAGTGGTTTCCAATGTGACTACAGAGAGAAAGCAAAGTGATTTTAGTAAATAAACATAAGGATACAAGCACTGAGCACTTTAGGTGACCAGGCTAAGCTTCTGGATGAAGGGCTGCACTCATACCCCCATTTGGTAGTCCGTAAAAGGGGAACCCTGTGAAAACAGGTGGTTCAAAAGGGTTTGCAATTTTGCCGCTTAGTGTGTGATCCTAAGACCAGGAACACTGGTATTATCTAGGAGCATCTAGGAAGTGCAGAGGCTCAGGCCCAAACCAAAACCTGTAGTAAGGTGATTCAGATGCATTAAAAATTTGAGATGCACCTGATTAAAACTCTATGACCATCCCTAGCATGTCAGAACACCTGAGATCAAGAATTATTCCCACTCCAATGAATAGCTGGCTGATCAGAGGGCCATAAAGGTTGCCTCTATGGGATTTCCACAGAAAGGATTTCCATTTGCCATGGCAGCAAGAAGGAAATTGATTGTGCTCATGGCAATAGTGATGAATACATTTGACCCATCTAAAGGTATTAATTTTTCCTTAAAGGGTCATTTATCAAAGTCTGTGAGGTTAATGTGTATTCTTTAAGATGACAATATAACAAAAATTGCTTCTGGGTACTATGCTCTACATAGCACAGATTTTTCATAAATACCTCAGAAGTTTGGTATATTGTCTGGTTTACAGGACTGCAAAAGGTTAACCTGGGTATTTATGCTACCTGGTCATATCCTGGAATGCTGTCAACAGATTGTTGATGGCGTTATCAAAGGAAGTGGGAACTTATTTATGGCACCAATTCACTTAGAAAGTACAATGCTCATTTTACTCTTCAAACAAGAGTGTGACCATCTCATCAAAGGCAATCACATATACCCTGCAGCCTAGATTGACTGTGCCAGCTCTGAAAGTCAGTGGTGTTCTAACAGTGCACTGAACAAAGGAGATTAAAGTAAGTGAAGTTTAAAGGAGCTATTCTAAATTCATTAAAAGTAAGAGAGATCACTGGAAGCAGGACATTTCCAAGGGAGTATGAGGATTTCTTGTCCTAAAACCCAAGCTGGAAATCTTTGGCGATAAGATTTCTGCTTCAAGCAATATGGTCTAGAAAATGGTTCTGAAAGTGTGGTCTTTGGCACAGAAGCATCAGCATCACCTGGAGATTTGTTGGAAATGCAAATTCTCACACTCCATCAGGTCTATGTAAGACCCAGGATCTATGGTTAACAAGTCCTTCAGGTGATTCCGCTGGAAGCTAAATTTTGAGAAGCTTCTAGATCAATCCTACTCAAACTACCATTGGTGGAGGACCAATTTTATTTTGCTTTTCATTTCTAATCCATCATAGACTGATTTGTATTGCCAGAAAAATGAAATAAAGACATATGAAATACAAGTGCCAACTTTTTATTATTAGATTCAATGGATAAAAAAAAAAATTACTTGGTGTAAATTCCTTAAAAAGTTCCTAAATGCTTATTCTCAATTTCTGTACTTGTATTATTTTAGATCAGTAACAAATTTGCAGAATAGCACTAATTGCAAGTTATACATTGAGTAATTCTACTCTAGATACTTAGGCCATTTCTCATAACAATTTTATTGATTCTATGATACACCTTTTCCTCCCACGTTTTATCGCGTTTGAAAATGGAATATTTCTCAAAACGCTATCACCCTGAAGGCAGGAAGCTCTCATGGTCTACGCATTTGCATCAAAACCTCTAAAATGGCTGTCAATTACTTCCCAGAGACATGCCAGAGACAAAATGGAACACTCTTTAGGAAGAAATGCTGGATTACCAGTACTTTTGGTGGCACAGACAGAGGGCAATATTTTGTGGAAAATCACCAACACTAGTGGGGAGAAAGTGATTCAAACCTGTTAGAGCATGATTGTGAAAAAGTTTTCTGAGTATCTTAACCAATTAAATTTGCTTGTATTTTTCTTTTAGGTATATACAACAGTGATGGATGATGAAAATTCAAGTCTAAATAAACTCTAAAAGCACATCTTCAAGAAACATAAAATCCTAAGTGATAAAAAATAATATGGTGGTCTAATTATGTTTTCTCTCATTTTTACTGGTGCATATAAAAAGCATCTTATAAATTAATAAAATCATATAGTATTTCATATCTTTTAGGAAACTTTTTACCCATACACAGGCCGAATACAGTAAGGCAAAACCACAAATTTTCCTAAAACAAAACAAAACAAAACACGAGCTGAAGTATATGTGATAAGCAAAACCATGTTGGCCTAGGGACCCAAGAAAAAGGTTAAAGTGGTTCCAGGCTGGCACTATCCTAGAATCCAAGAAGCCAAAAACACAAATCCTTGTAAGGAAGCATCCTTAATTTAGGCATATTAAAGTAAGCCAAATATGTATGCATGCTGAAAGAGCAAAGATCCAAGGAAAAAGGTCCAGAAACAACAGATAAGAAAATTAGACTACCAAGGACTTCCAATATTGAAATTACTAGATATGGAATACCAAAAACACATAAAATGCTTCAAGAATAAATAAGATAAAATTTAAAAATCTCATCAAAGAGTATGGAGTCAGAAGAAAGGAGAGGATCACCTGGAACTTACAAAAAAAGAAAACTGACAAATATTAAACTCAATAGATGAGTTAAACAGCAATTGCTCAAGAAAGAAGTGGTGACCTGAAAGATCTGAAGCAGTTACCTAGAATGCAGCACAGAGAGGTACATAAATGGAAAACAGAAAAGAGAGAATAAGCAATATGAAGAGATGCAAAAGTGTAGTGTATGTCCATTTGGATCCCAGAAGGACATAGAATTGTGGTTCTCTACCTTGGATGCACATTAGAACCACCTGTGAATCTATATCACTCTTGATACCTAAGTCCTTTCCCAGGAGATTGTGATTTATTTGGTCTGAAGCATGGCCCGGACTTCAAAAATTTTAAAAGCTCCCCAGGTGATTCTAATGAGCATCCAGGGTACAGAAACACAGATATGAAAAAAAATGAAGATCATGAACTCAGGTTAGGCAGTCTTTTTAGATATGACACCAAAAGTGTAAGTTAAAGTTAAAAAAATCAATTAATTGGGATTTATAAAGAACAAGACTTTTTGTGCTTAAAATACACACAATGGGAGAACACAGTTGGAATTCATATTTCTCATAAGAGACTCATGTCCAGAATATACAGAGAATCTTTTATAACTAAATGATAAACAAATTACTCAGTTGAAAGTGGGAAAAGGATTGAAAAGGACATTTCTCCAAAGATATTCAAATGGCCAGTAAGCACATACAAAGATGTTCATTAGTCATCAGGAAAATGCACATCAAAGCCACAATTACATAGCACTTCACACCCATTTAACAAAGCTATAATCAAAAAGTCTGATAATAACAAATGCTGACAAGGGTGTGGAGAAAGGAGAATACTCATACATTGCCGTTGCCAGTGGTGCAGCTGCTTTGAACAGTAGTCTGGCAGTTTCTCAAAATGTTAAACAAAAAGTTACCATATGACTCAGCAATTCTATTTCAAGGTATATACCCAAGAGAAATGAAACATACATCTATACAAAAACTGTACATAAATGTTCACAAAAACATTATTCATAAGAGCCGATAACTGGAAATAACCCAAATGTCCATCAACTGATAAAGAGGATAAGCTGGATGTATCCATACGATGGCAATAAAAATGAATGAAGTACTGATACACGCGACAACATGGATGAACCATGAACACACTTTGCTAAATAAGCCAGTTACAAATGACCACATACTGTAATATACCAGTTGTATGAAATGTTCAGAATAGGTAAATGCATAAAGACAAAAATTAAGTGAGATTGCCCAGAGCTTTGGGGAGAGAAGGAGTGATCGGTTGGAATCTAAGAGTGATTACTGATGACTTCGGGGCCTCCTTTTCTTGGGGTGATGAAAATATTCTAAACTGACTGTGGTTATGGTGTACAACCCTATGAAGTTACACTACTAATACCACTAAATAGTGGTACTAAGACCACTGAATGGTATACTGAAAATGGGTGGATTTCATGATATGTGAATTATATCTAAATGAAGATGTTTAAAATGGAGAGGAAGCAGTATGTGAAGGGACAATGGATGAGATTTCCAGAACTGATTAAAGATACTTATCCACAAAGAGTCACAACATATAGCAAATAGGATAATTAAAATGAAATCTACTCTAGACACACTATGGTGAAGCTACAGATAGACCAAAACAGAGACATCCCTGGCAATCACAATTCAGAGGGCACTGCAAACATACTGAAAGCATGACAGCATCTTCACTGCCAAAGAGTAGAACTTTAGAACAAGGAAATACCTAGACAGTAACAGAAATCAAAGCAGTATCGTTCTACCTTTGATTCATGTTTGGTTTGTCAAGACAGGAATGCAGTTAGCCTGATGAAAAACATAAAATGCCTCAAGTTTGAAATCTAAATGTTAAAAGTCATTTGACCCAGAAATTGTAGAAATAATCTCTAAGAAGTCACCTGCACCAAGGGGAAGGATAGGAGACTTTCCTCTGACTGCTGGAGATACTAACAGGAAGTGACCCATTGACCAATAATCAACAGAATAAATCAGAAATAGTGATGCCATATAAGTTCCCACCTTGAAAAAATAAAAGCTCATGATCTCTAAGAAGAAGCAAAAATATTGTCATAGTGTGCTGTAGAAAAAAATCGGAGAGTCCATTTTCTTTACTAATTTCTGGATTTAACTATCTATTCATGTCTGTTTATTCACTATGAAAGTACATGACCAAATATTCATTTCTTAGCCATAGTAAAAGCACACTTACTGAAAACAGTTTTTCCTCTGTTCCTATACACAGATGATACACAAATATTTAATTGAGTGACAGTGTTTTTAACATGCAGTTAAAGTGATCAGTTGCCCTTTCTTCTTTACAGGAAAAGTATTAAGTTCTTCAAAACAAACAAATGAAAGGGATTCCAGTAGCTGATTAAATGTCTACATCTGTCAAAGTTTAATTTCTCCAGTGAATGCAAGCTTGAAACAGAGCAAAATAAAGGCTGAGAAATATACACGAGATTTTATCATCTACATGAATATAAATGTAATGGATTTTTTTAGAAAAGCTAAACAAAAACCTTTTTAGATGTCAGGTATTGTACAAGTCCAAAATTATAGTTTCCTAAAAGGTGCCTTTAATGTTAACAGAGAGTTCTATGTGCCAGCACAGACATGCGTAAGTGGATCATTTTGACCTGTCACAGTCTGGGCACATCTCTCATGCAGGAATGTAAAAGTGGTAGAATTTTACCATCCTCTGGGTGTCAAAAGGCTGATTGTGAGTGAAAATATGACAATATTCATGATCATCCAAGTATCCTGTCCATCAAATATTTAATCCTCAGTGGCTCTGCTGTCAAATGCATAAAAGCCAAAGCACACTTAGATGGGAGCTCCTTTTAAAATATGGGTTGTCTGCCCTTGTGGCTCAGGCAGCTGAGATTGCTGGCGTGCTCATCATATAAAGTCCAAGAACTCGAGCTTGAAAATCAAGGTTGGGGTAGGGGTGGTGGTGAATCAAATAAACAGCTAAATAAAAATGCTTCTGACATGGTCTAGTGGCCTTCCTTCCCTTCCCTTCCTTCCTTCCCTCCTTTTCTCCCTTCCTTCCTTCCAAATGTTTCATCCTCCTCTCCTTTCCTTCCTCTCTTTAAAAAATTCTGGGTTGTCCTTTCTTGAGCTTCAAATAAAGGGGGTTATTTATACTCATGAAATTAAAAACATTCATCTACATTCCTTCCTTCAGTGAATATGTATTAAGAATCACCTGTTTTCATCATAAAAATAGATGAGATTCTGTCATTTGCAACAACATGGATGGAACTAGAGGGGATTATGCTCAGTGAAATAAGCTAGAAGGAGAAAGACAAATACTGGATAATCTTACTCATATGTGAAATATTAAACAAAGCAAATGAATGGATAAACAAAAACTAACCCTTGGACACTGGCACTAGAAGTGAGGTTATCAGTGGGGAAGATGTGAGTGGCAGGAGCAAGTGGTGCTGGGGTCCAGTGGACAGTAGTGGAGGACTTTTGGTAATTTGGTGGCAGTCATGGTGTGCTGTCATATATTCGATGAATGGTGAACCTATACATATGGGTTTATATTACCGCAATAAACATTTTATAAAAGAATCATCTGTTTTCCAGGAGTGTGCCTTTTAGCTGAGTAGTAGTAAAAAGGGAATGCAGACGAAGAGCTCAGAGTTGCCCCAGTTATGCTATAGAAAAGGCTTCCTCAGAAAATGTGTAGGATAAACATAAACACATGCACAGTGAAAAGCATACCCTAAAGGGCAGTGAGAGATGCCTGAGAAAGGAATTAAGCAAAAAGTCTGGTGAGAAAGATAGCAAAAGAAAATCAGGGAGCAGATACAATGTTAGTAACTTTTTGCTAAGGATTATTTATCTATTTGTCATCTACTTATAATACTCATGCTGAATTGTTCATATGTGTCTCCTATTTCACACTAGCAGTTCGTTTACCATGTTCTACAGGTTTTACCCATTATCCCAAAGCAGAATATTACAACTTGGAATGATTTTCAGGTTATTTGGGGGGGACCTAGAAATATCCCCAAATTTTCTCATATAAATTAATAGTAATAGTGCCCCCTTATCCACCCCCCCAATAAACCACTAAGTCATACCAAATCGGAACACTCTACTTTTAGTTAGCAGGGAAAGCCTATATTACCAACTGTCTCACCTGTGCCTAAAAAAGCCTTCCAGACACCTCTTCTCTTTGAATTTTCAAGCTACTGTGAGGAATCTGCAATGAGAGTGAGCAACTAATTCAGTCCTGAATCCCGAGGACTCATTTAGAGGTTCTGTCCACCCGCTTTCAATGAACAAAAACACTTATTTGTCATGAAGTCAACATTTGTGGGAATGTTGCATATATTTAGGGAACAGGGAATTTTGTTTAACACTAATGATACCACCAGTCCATGACAGCAGAAGGAGAACTTTGGAGAGGAACTTGGTTTATAGACTAAATTCAATCCCTTCCTTATCAATTGGGAGCCATAACTGTCCTAGGTAAATCTTGGTTTACACTTTGTCTTAGATTTCCCAATGGGTGATTCCAATCAAAAGTATCCTGCTTGGGCAATAAATGTTATCATTATGCTACTTTACATCCTGGGGGAAATTACTTAACCTCTTTGTAATGTTTTCTATTTTGAAAACGGAAGTAGTAATAATATCTAACTTGAAGAGTACTGTGAGAATCAAGAGATAGCTTATGTAAAAAGTACTTAGCAGACTTAACGTAATCTTCTATATAATTACTAGTTACATTGTTTCAATGACTTGAAAGCATTTTCAGTTGGTGGAGCAACTTAGAGGTACTAGCATGAAAAAAATCATTATTCCTGTTCTGCTTTACATAAATGGTTCAACCTCTTTTTTTTAAAGGAAAGTTGCAGACAAAAATGAAGGCAAGTAGGCAAGCAGGAAGAGAGAGGAAGAAAAAGCATTTACTTATTTAGTTGTTCATAATGGCTGTTCCCCCAAGCTCAGTCTTGAACCTGGGATCTTGGGATGTCTATGGACTATGTCTGGTGGCCTTATCCGCTAGGCCACAAGGGCACACCTCAACCACTCTCAATGGTATTCTAATTATCAGTTCACTCTTATTTGAACTGGGCCTTCTTCCTAGGTAGCATTCTGATCCTCATGATTTTACTCAATATTTTATGAACAAAGGCACCATTATTGAAATTAAACCATATCAAGGTGTTATCTGATGCAGAACTATTTGACCATTCAAGTTAATAAAATGTCAACATTAAATCCTAATTTAGTACTTTTTTCTAAGGACACAGGAATATATCAAAGTAATATTTTGATAGAAAAATTGTGGACAAGACTTATCTATAAAATGATCACATTCCTTCTGTTATTAGGTAACATTACATAAGTATTTTGACAACATTTAAAAATCAATGAATAGGAGTAAGATAAATGTGAAGAAAAGAACAGCATATGGACAAATAAGTTAAAAAGAACAAGAAAAGTCAAGAAATAATGGCTTTTATATTTTACTGGTGATTATATTTTTCAAAGAAATATATATGCATAGTTTTAAGAATTAAAAAGTTCCTTAAGAGAATATCAGGTTCCTGTCCCACTCCTCTCCATTCACATTCTGACTCCTCTGAAGAAAACATTTTTTGCTTTTGTCCTTTTTTCTTATTTTGTATCTTTTCTAGCTACTTATTTTTCATATTTCTAAATGATACCCTTAGAGAGTTTTTTTTACTTTTCCATTTTAGGTATTATCTATTGATCTCCTAACATGAAAGATGAAGATTTATGTCTCTTATGATCTCTCCGTATATATGTGTGTGTTTGTGTGTGTGTGTGTGTGTGTGTATCTATATATCTGTCTATCCTTTCTCAAACACTCAAAATAGGTATATCACATTTTGATCCAAACAATATTTATTTGGTCAAATCAATATTCATTGGGTAAAACAATATGCCAGGATTACCACTTCCTCTTTTCCTTCTACTTCTCCACCCGACAGTTAATAATTGCCTTTCTGTATTGTCGTTTGTTTTTCTATTCTGTCAATAACAAACTTATGCTCAAAATTTCAGATGAATCTGCAAAATCCAGTCAGGTAAAGCCAAACAGATCAGGTAATCCTTCCATTATTTGGGTCTCTCGGCAACATGTGAATGTAGCTTTGCCTCAGTATCCACTTGCTTTTAAGGCCTTAAACTGAGGTATCATCCTGGACTGTTCTTTATTATCACTCTGGAAGTTTCCTGTCATTCCACCTGCACTGAAGCTCCATATTTTGAGATGCTCTATTTTCCTATTTCTTGGTTTATCCCACCTTTCCAATAGACTATCCAAAATGAAAATTAAAAGGCTTTATTTTGCTTGGAGACTTACAAATCCCTATTTTTTTTTTTTTTTACTCTCACACTTGATTAATAATTTTGCGTGCTATAGAATTCTGGTGCAGAAGCTATTTTCTCTATGAATTTTGGAGGTCTTGCTCCATTGTCATGTTATAAAAAGTCTACTACTAATCCTTTTATGGGACAAGTTCTGTTTTTCTACTTGGAAGCCTTTGGAATCTCTTTATTCTTTTTCCACCCCACATGCTGGTAAGCTCCTTAAATCTAACAACTCATGTCTTTCCCTTGTAAAAAATATTCTTTAATTAATTTGTTGTAATTTCCCCATTCCATTTACTCTGTTCTCTTTTACTGGGACTATTAGGCCAAGATTGGTCTCATTAGTCTTTTCTCAAATTTGTATCACTCTCATCTTTCAAGGGCATTTCCTCAACTTAATATTCTAATCCTTCTACTGAATTATTTTTATTTCTATCATCTTTTTAAAGAGTCTTTTATTCCGTTCTCTGAATATTATTTTCAATAACATTTTCCTTATATTTCATATAGTGATTGCTTCAATCTCTAACAATAGCATTTATAGATTTAGGCACTTGGGAAATTTTCTTCTGCTCCCAGTCTTAACTATTTGCCCTCAAATACAGTTTTCCTAGTTTTTAACTTGGTCCTGATGGCTGTCTTTCACATCACATGCTTTCTTCAAACGTCTTAAAATATGACATTTCCAATTTAAGAGTCTCAACCTAAAAGGCTCACTAGATACCATGGATGTGGGAGAGGGCTAGCTGGGTGGGCTTTACTGTGCAATGACAAGGCAGTGTAACTGCCGTTTCATTGGGAGAGGGGTCCCCGTCATTATCTCTGGTTCATTGTTGTTGAATCTATGTGACAAACCTAGACTTTCCTTCAGTCTATCACTTGGTGGATGAGTGTGTCTATCAGTGTTTCAGGAGTTGAGTTGAGGAAGAGACTAGGTTATGGGGCCGAGAGGGACGGCTCACCATTCAACATGTAGTCCTGCTGTTTTTAGGGAAGTACCTTATCACTGTCTTTGTGCCTTGGGTCTCAAATTCTAGAACTTCTCTGATTCAATCTGTCAAGAAAGCAAACCTTAAGGCTTCTGCTAAGGTCTGGAGAGACCATGTTATGAAAACTGTGGCTGTTTCTGCCAAAAAAGCTGGACACCATTGGAAGTTTATACTCCCCACCTCTCAGGTATAGTGAATCAGTGGTGCAAGAGTGTGCCTTTAAGTCAGGCCAAACCCAGAGATGTAACCTGCACACCAGAGCTCCCCTACAGATAGATGAGACAGAAGCTAGGACTCACCCTAAAATTATACCTTCACTTGGCTTACTACCCTTCATTATTTCCCCCTCTCATACTGGTTTCTCCAGGAAGCACTTCCTTAATTTAGCCCTTCCTCATGAACCTGTATCTCTGAGTCAGCTTTGGAAGAATCTGGCCTAAGACCATCTGGCCTAAGACCGTTGCTTGGGTTTGGGAAAAGATCTAGGAGTCTAACCACTTTTTACCAAACTTGCACTAATTGTCTATTTCTTCTATTTTCATACCTGACCCACTCTCCCACTACTACCAGCAGTATCTGGAACCTCCAATTCCTCAACTTTCTAGTGATCCAGGCAGCTGACACTCACAGACTTCTGAAGTTTGGGACAATTATAGAACACCTTCCTATACTTTCTCTTTTATTCAACTTTAAGCAAAACTTCAGAAATACCTTGAGCATCGCTGAGTCAAGTTCAGGCAATTCTTCCAATTGTCTTGAGATACAACTCACCCTCCTCTTGGCAGTATGTACAGTAGAAAAACATGCAGAGGGCTTATTTGATTTACATCTACAGAAGAAGTTCTGTTGTCAAGCATGGGTTCAACTACTTAGTTGTGTGATGACAGGCAAGCTAATGAAGCTAAGTCACAATTTTCTCCCTGAAAATGAATCCAATAGATATACAGTTGTCACAGTGCCTGTCATATAGTAAGTCCTATTCTTTGAGTTATTTTCTAGTGGTGACAATAAGTTTGTGATACTACCACCATATGCCCACACCTAGTTCCCAAGTTTCAGAGATGTTTGGCCAAGGTTAAGGGTAAAGTATAAGGCAGTGGTTCTAAAACTGTATTTCCCAGACTAGCAGTAGCACGACTGGGTGTTTATCAATAATGCAGTCTCAGGTCCTAGAACTACTGAATCAGAAACCCTGGGGATGAAACCCAGATATGTACTTTAACAAACCTCCAGGAGATTTTAATTCACAATCAAGTATGATAAACACTGGCCTCAGGTCAGATCAAAGAAAAATATGATAGGCACCCATGTAGACAAAGGCCTAAATCTAGACCAAAATGGTGTGATATTGAAGATTTTAAGCAGAACTAACAAATGTACATAATAATTCAATGATTAGGGATTGTGGGAAGTCATAATTATACCTTTATTATTATAGTATATATTTATAAATATTAAGATCATCATGGTATAGATGAATATAAATAGGGAGTAGGAGAAAGGAGCTAAAGAGTCAAATGTAGAGTTAAGTTTGTAAAAATGGACAGTGACTCTATACTACCTATTTTTGAAATGCAAGTAGAAAAATGCATTAATAAAAGAAAAACATGATTTCTTGGCCCAAAAGCTGATGAAACACTTGAATTACTCCTTAAGTGTATTAATCCTTTTATGAAACAAGCTACAAAAATGTGTATGATCTGGAACATTTGCAGAGGAAAACTCATTTGATGTTGTCATTTCACCAGAGATACAACTATTAAAATTTGTCTGTAATGCCAAATTAGTGCCATGCAAACAAATGATCTTTAGAAGGAAAGAACTTAAGAGCAAAAAAAAGAGACCCTTGACTCTATCACTCAGAATCTAGGGGAACAGAGAAAAAACAAACATTTTGACATCATCTGTGTGGCAATTTACAGCCCCTTAAAGTCAAATAGGTAATTTACTCTGAGGAGTACAAATCAGAGACCCAGGAAAACCAATCCTAAAGTCTACGAAGAGCCTGACATTTTAAAAAGAGCCCTTTTCCTGGAGAAAATGAAGTGCAGAGAGTAACTCACACAGGTTCCTGTTTCAGGGGTGATGACCAGCTACTCAATTTCCTTTGACACATAAGCTCAATGAGCTGCTTAGATTAATCTTCTACATGGCAGAGCAGAGGATATTTCCCTCCAATCCTTTATGGCCTCTGTGTGAAGATCTCAAAGCTTTGCTGTTGTGATCAGGGACACAGAAGCTATGAATACCAACCACCGCAGAAAATTTTAGACAGACTGGATGAAAGTACAAAAAACATGCCTATATAATTTAGTCAATGCAGTGTCTCATTAATAATACTCAAAATATTAATAAAATAATTGCTGACTTTTACAGTCATTACTCTGTTCCTAGCAGACCCTCTGCTAAGTAAAGTACAAGCACATTCTCAGTGGGTCTTCATAATATACCTATGAGGTGGGTGCTGCTGTATGCATTTTGTAGATAAGGAAATTTAAGCCTCACAGATGCTAAATAACTTGCCTAAAGTCACCCAGCTACTGTGGTATAATCAGATTCAATCCCAAAGCACGGACTCTGAAAGCTGTGTTCTTAGCACTGTTTTATTGTCTTCATTGAGAGCCCAACATATTTCAATAGTTGCAATTTTTGATACAGGTGCAATTCTCTTTGCCTCATAAGGAAAGAAGAAAACATCTCAAATAGCAAGAGTATGTTACTGAAATGAGTATGAGAATAATACTTTTTTTCTGGTTAAGCAATGGAGCTCTTCAGCCTTGGATACCTATAACATCTGCTAGGAATGTGGCTCCCTCCTAAAGTCATTGTTTGAGTGGAGATTCAGTTGGTCCTCAGTGCTTGCTTTGAGATTGGTGATGCTTAGGTTGCCATGGACACCAGATTTTAACACACCACTGAGCACCGGGAATCTATTCCATGCACAGCAATGGAGCCAGCAGATGGGTAACTGCATATAATGCTATGACCAATATTTGCTTTGCCACCTCTCATTTAGATGATGTTCTCACCCGTGAAGTCTGTAAGACCGCTTCTCGTCTGGCAAACAGCTTTGTTATATAAGGTCAGGTAGCAATACTCATACTTCAACGTGTCAAACTCATTTGTCTGGGTTGTTGAATGAGTAAGCTATTCAGAAAAGGAAATTCGATTTTACATAAAACACTTCTTTGTTCTGCTTACCAAAGGAAAGAATGGATTAAAATTCTTCTTAAAAATTCAAGCAGTACAAGTGGCTAGCACCTCTAGAATAAAAAGTCTGTCAATTTGGTAGGTTTCCCTAGTAACTAAATCCATAAAGAAAAAAATTGGAAAAAGATAAGTGGTACTTAGATATATATTAAATAATGCATGAGAACAAGTTTTTCTTTGAGACAAACAAACATTCAAGATACTGTGCTTAATGAATAGGTTAGAGATCAGTCAGTAAAAGTAAGTCATGAAAAGAAATACTTGGACACATCATGGACTTTCACCAGTTTACCAAAAGACCATCACCACATGGGGACATTAGAGGAATTTCCAACCACCAGAGAGGCGATCCATTGTGTACTGTACAGGAGCCAGTCACATGACAAACATAAACATAATTAGCTAGAAAAAATAAAAATAGCCTAGCTAATAAGAAATTAATACAATCTATCATTCTCACATTCAAATGTCAATAAATATAGCGAAAGTCCATTAAAACAATCTCCTCATAGAACACTGGGAGGTTATTATTGGCAAAGTATATTATTGTGCACATTTAAAAGGATATTTACTGTGCCTATTTCTCAAATATTTATTTGGCAATAACATTACGAATCATGCTTTAATCAAATAATTACAATACAAATAAGTTTTAGGTTTTAATGGGATATATTATTAGATGAAAGGGGTAAAGAAATAGCTAAGGAAATCTATATACTGTTGAGTAGGTATGTTAAATCAGTGCATCAGAAAAAAATTAAATAAAAAGTAAAATATCTAAGCATCTTCAATTTAAATAGACTTAAAGTTGGGGACAAGACTGCTTTACATCACACAGGTAAATTTAATTGAATGATTCTAAAATGTGGGTGGTTCTATGAACATCAATCTGTTTTCTAACTGATATGGCAATGTTATAATAGTATTTCTTATTAGCATGAAATTATTTAAAACTGTTGCAATGTGGTCTAATTGGGTCTTTAAAGAAGTTCTAAAAACTTCTTATATCGTGAAAAATTACATTTATCAGAGAAAATAAATCTACCCAATCACTTAGAGATGTTAAAAGTCCTTAGGTTTGCAAGGGAATGTGTCAGGCAAGGAATCTTTCCTTCAGCAGAAACTACAAACTGGAAAACTAATTCTGCCATTTGTGGAAGAAGTCAGCTTCAGTATAATGGACAAAAGGAGAAAATAAGAAGTACTGGAGATCAATCAAATTTGCTGATAGGAAACTCCTTAAAATTGGGGGGGAAGAGTGATTTAGAGTTTTGTACTCATGTCTGCTCTATGAAAGAGCAGCAGCATTGCCTGGGAACTTGACAGAAAAGCAGATACTTGGGCCACACCCCCCAGTCCTTCTGAATCAAAAAATGATTTTTAACAAAATCCCTGGGGGAATTTTTGTGTCCATTGAAGTGTGAGAAGCACTCATCACTCATTGCAAGCATAGGATTCAGCAATCAGTCTGGGGGAGAAATGGAACATTTATAGTGAGACATATATATACTTATGTAAATGTACATATTACATGAAAACATTGAATGGGTTATATATTTAATGTATTCTTTACAGCATTGGTTTTCATAGCAAAGTAAAAATTCCTTGAATCAACTTAATGCTCATCAATAATAGTCGATGGTATAGTCATTAAATAGAATCAGTATAAAGAATGAGACATCTCTCTACTTAGTAATGTACAAAGATATACATTACACAAGACACATTAGACAAAGCAAACTACAGAAAAATATAATTATCTATGTTAAAGGATAAAATACAGGTATTCTATGTATCAGAATATTTCTAAACAAAGAAGAAGACATTACTAGATTATATTCAAATGATACATTTATGTATCTTTTTGTATTTCATTTTGTTGGATTTTACTTTGTGTGCATGATGACATTAATAAAAAATCTCAGATAAAGTCTAGCATTACACCTCTAGGAACTAGACAAAGAAGAAAGTACTAAGCCCAAAGCTAGCAGAAGAAAGGGAATAATAAGACTTAGAGCAGAAATAAATGAAATTGAGGCTAGAAATACAACAGAAGATAGCAACAAAACTAAGAATTGGTCCTTTGAAAAGGAAGAAAATTGACAAGCCTTTTAGCTAGACTAAGAAAAAGGGAAAGAAGACTCAAATAACATCATAAATAAAAAGGAGACATTACAATCAATACCACATTTTAAGGGATCATAAGAGTCTTCTCTAACCAACAAGTTAGACATCTTAAAAGAAATGGCTAAATGCATACAAACACACGAGAATGAGTCATGAAGAAATAGAAAATCTCAACAGATTAATAATGAGTAAGAAGATTGAATAACTAATTAAAAACTCCTCAATGAAGAAGTCGATACTAGATGATTTCACTGTTGAATTCTACCACACATTTAAAGAAGAATTAATGCCAATCATTTTTAACAATTCCAAAAACTCAAAAAGGAGGGAATACTTTCAAATGCATTTTATGAGGCCAGTAATACCCTGATAGCAAAGTCAGATTAAGGACATTAAAGGAGAAGAAAATTACAGGTCAGTGTTCCTAATGAACATAGATGCAAAAATGCCTCAAAAAATGGTAGCAAACCAAATGCAACAGCACATTCAAAAGATAATGCAAAATGATAATGTGGGATTTATCCCTGAGATGCAAGAATGGCTCAATGAATGCAAATCAATAAATGAGATGCTTTTTTTGTTAACTATGTGAGGTGATGTATGTGTGAACTAAATGGAGAGAATCCTTTTACAATGTATATGTATATCAAATCACCACAATAGTCACTTTAAGTATCTTACAATTTTTGTCAATTATACTTCAATATATGAAAATAATAAAAATATACACATAAGATATATACATAGTATAAAGGATGCTGCATAGTATACAGTATGTGTTCAATAAATAATTGAATGAGTAACTGAATGAAAAGATTATTTTTCCTTAAGGAAATGTGATATCACATTAATAGAAAGGTAAAAATCACATGATCATCTCAATAAATACAGATAAAGACTGACAAAACTCAACAGCCTCACTGCCTGCTCTACCACCACAAGCTTCTTTTCACTCACCTTCAGAAATAGAGATGTATGAGTCTAACAGGTGTCCTTTTTTGAAAGTCTGATGAGATTTGAGCATGAAATTTGCTGATTTGTAATTCAATATATGCAAATAAATTAATGTGATACACCACATCAATAAAGGGAAAACACAGACATGAAAATTCAACATCTTTTCATGATTGAAAAAAAACTCTTTAACAAATTGAGTATAGAAAGGATGTACATCAGTGTAATAAATGCTATATAGGACAAGCCTATAGCTAACATAAAACTCAATAGTGAAAAGTTGACTTTCTTCTAAAATCAGAAGTAATACATTCTTACTACTCTTGTTCAACTTAATACTGGAAATCTTAGCTAGAGCAATTAGGCAAGACAGAAATAAAAGGTATCTAAATCAGAAAGGAAGAAGTAAAACTGTTTTTGTTTACAGATGACATGATTTAATATGTATGTATATAATCCTAAATTATCCACCAAAAATTGTTCTAATAAATGACTTCAGTAAAGTTGCGAGATGAAAAATATCAACATACAGACCAGTTTTTTTAATACACTAGGAAAATGATGAACTGTCTGAAAAAATAAAGGAAATTCTATTATACTAATATTAAAAACAATCAAATACTTAAGAATAATTTAACCAAAGAAGTGAAAGATACGGAAACTATAAACTATAAGATTTTGATTAAATAAATTGAAGATGAAAATAAATGGACAACCTGTATTTACAAATAAGAACAGACATTGTTAAAAATGTTCATAATACCTCAAAACAGATTCAATGCAATCTCTATCTCAGAATTCCAATATCCTTTTTCATATATGTAAAATAATAATCGTAAAATTTATATGGAAACGCAAAAGACCCTGAATAGTCAAAGCACTCCTGAGAGAGAAGAACAAAACTGGAGGTGTCACAATTCTTGGTTTCAAACTATATTACAAAACTATATCAATTAAAACAGTATAGTACGGGCATACAAACAGACACAGATAAATGGAAAAGAATCAAGAGCCCAGAAATAAATCCATGTCTATTTGATCAACTAATATTTGACAAAGGAACTAAGAATAATCAATGGATAAAGGATAATCTCTTCAATAAATGATGGTAGAAAAACTGTATAATCACATGCAGAAGAATGAATCTGGACCCCTATCTTATACTACTGACAAAAAAATCCAAAGTGGACTAAAGATTTATATGCATAAAATCTGAAACTAAAATATGAAGAAAGTATAGGGGAAAATTTCTTGACATTGGTCTTGGGAATGATTTCTGAATATGATACCAAAAGCACAAGCAGCAAAAGTAAAAAGTACTAAGTGGGATGACATCAAATATAAAAAGGTTCTGCAAAGCAAGAAAAAAGAAAAAGAAAAATGAAAAGGCAACCTACAGGGGAAAATATTTGCAAATTGTATTTCAGATAAGAGGTTAATAACCAATATATACATATAAAGAACTCAATAGCAAAACAAAAAACAATTTGATTTAACAAAGAGGAACTGCATAAACAGTTTTTCAAAGAATACATACAAATAGTGAACAGATGCATAAGATATTGAACATCCCTAATCATCAGGAAAATGCAAATTAAAATCACAACAAGGGCACGAGCTGATGGAGTAATGGTTCAGTTCACCACCTCTGATTGGTGCAGTCCACATATATCCCAAGGACCCAGGTTTGCATCCCAGGGCAGGGGGTGGAGGGTGGGGCAACCAAGATTAGCAACTAAATAAATAAGATGCTGATTCCTCCTCTCTCTTCCTACCTGCCTGCCTCTGCTCACTTGCATTCCTGCCTGCACCTTTCCTTTAAAAAAAATAAAACCACCAAACAATTCAGCAATTCCACTTCTGGGTATTTAGCCAAAGGAAATGAAAACGTAATCTCGAAGAGAGTCTGCACTCCCTTGTCCACCACGGCATTATTCACAATAGCCAAGGAAGTGTGAAGCCATGAAACAGACCTTGCCAGGAGATGTCTAGGGTAGACATTTTGGTAATTACCTAATAACCATTCCTTTCTTCGTGTGAGAAACTGCATCCAAATGATAGATAAGAGAACTGAGACTTCTCAGCCCTGCTCCGGAAACCAGAAGTGTCCATTGACCAAGTGCTAGACATTGAGATTGAGGGAAATTCTTCAAGGATATAATGTTCCAGATGATTGGGGGGAAAAAAAGATGCAAGGTAAAAGGCTTACAGTCTCTACTTCCATTGAACGCGAGCAGGGTGCTTGGAATGACAGCAGTCTCTAGTCACCTTGAAGAGTGATAATATCTTATATACTAAGAATAGCAGAGAAAAAGGCTGAAAAGGGTTTGAGTTCTGCTGATTTTCCTGACTTGATGAACCAACCTGGGAGTTTCCTAGCTCTGCAACTAGTTAGGTAATTATTTAGATCTTTTTGTTTTTTGGATATTCTGTTATTAACAGCTAAAAGCATCCCCACTTATACAGCTGCCAACCAACTGTCCCACGAATGAGCTGAGGCCCCAATAAACAATCTTGCAGTTGTTTTAAAAAAGTAGTTATTTATGTTAATAGATTTTTTAAGTCATGGAAGCAAGATTCCTTGTATATATCCCCTTTGATTTTCTGTTAGTAGATGTAAAAGGGACTAACATTGGTTTCATCAGGCAGCTATTCTTGTCGGGGGAGTCATCACAGAAATTACTCAGACCAGCTCCCTTGAGCTGGAAAAATAAAATCACATCTATATTTTCTTGAATCCTAAACAATTTAGCATTTCCTTTTATTACAAATGCATATCGCAAACCATCCATAGTACTTGTGACTTTGCCACCTATAGAAATCACAGATATAGACATGTCACACTGCAGTTGAAGTTATTACAGAATATCATTGCTGCTCATCACTGTTTCAAAGTACTATAGTGCCCAGGCCTACAAAATCTTGTCATTTAATGTGTTAAAAAAGAACCACACATGTACTGTATTGCACATTTTAAAAATGTTTTGGTAACGGAATGTCAGTATAATTGGTTTCCTTTGTGTTTTCTTTTATGCATCTAAAAATGTTATTTTAAGAAGCAGTAAAATAGGTTTCACCAGATTTATGTAAGATCCTTTATTACAAAAGGGGTTTAGACAATCCCACCCCTGGTAGTCAGTCCCTGTTGTGATCATTCTTAATATTATTCAATCCGCTGTCCAAACAGAAAACCAGGGTGATAATAAGATGAAGACATTCCCCTGTTTAAGCCTGAACAAATGTAAACTCTTAACTTGGACCTGCTCTGGAATTTCTCTATCCCTCAGCTCACCCTGATCCAGCCATGCTGGCCACCTTTCCATTTCTGTGAAATCTCCAAGCAGTTTCCCACCTCAGGGGCTTTGTCCTTGCTGTCCCCTCTGCCTGGAATTCTTACCCTTAAGCAGCCATTCATTCTCATGCTTCAGTGATGTGCCAGGACACCACCTCCACAGAGACGCTTTCCTCACTCATCTACACCTGGCAGCGCCCCACCTCTCTCCAACCCTGCTCCCAGTTAGTTCCCGTTTGTTTCCTTCAGAGCACTTATAACAACACAGTTGTATTGATTTTTGTTCACTACTAATCTTGGCATCCAGCAAGGTGCCTGACACACACAGAAACCTAATATTCATTGAATGAATGAATAAATGACAGAATAAGTGAATGAGGAAACTGTTATTAATCCATTCTACAAATGAGGGATATTGAGGCTCAAAGATGTTAAATAATTTGTCCAAGGTCATCTAGTGGCAAGGTCACCTAGTTTGCTATGGGCTTGTCCCATATTATGTTGAAGTACATCCATCTCTTCTATACCCAATTTATTAAAGAGTTTCTTTTTTATCATGAAAGGATGTTGAATTTTCAAAGATGTTAAATCATTTGTCCAAGGTCACCTAGTAGCAAAGTTATTTTAACTGCAGTTTTGAGCCTCCGCTTAACCCTTACACCATGTTTTCTAGCCTTTTTCCTACCATGGTATCATCAAACTGTGGAAAGCAGAATAGACCCAATACAAATTTTTATGGTGTGATTTCTTCAGACTTTAGTGTCCCATTCCTCAAGGATATCTGCCTAACAAACCCTTGTAGCTACTTACCTTAAGTTTTTCCAGGAGAGATGAGCTAAATGAAAACATATTACCATGAAAGAGTGATTCTTTCTGCTTGATCCATATGTCTGTCTCTCTCCACATACACCCACATTTTTTCATCTCTGAATCTTTTAAAAATAAATGCAAACAATAAAATCAAATAGAAGGAAGAACGTTCAGAAAAGAGTAAGCTGAGGATGGAAAAAAAGTAGATAAACTGAGGGATAAACACTACTAGGCAAAACTATATGCAATAAGGCACTGTACACAAACTTATAGCCAGATGCTTCCTAGTAGCCAACATGAAGTGACAAACACAGTCACTTACATGACATAGTCTTCAGGGTTAGAAAATGCAATCAATTGCCAGTAGGAGAACGGCTATTCCTGTCTCTTAATTCCTGAAATCCCTTTCATGGGCCCTTATAATGAAAACATGCTAGGCTATAGCAATCACTATTCTAAACTACAGTAAGTCAACAAAATCGAGCTTCATAGAATGGTGTCTTATATACCTTAACGGACGTGATTACTATAAAGGCAAAACCTACATATTGCCTCGCTATTCAAAGCATAGTCCCTGAACCAGCAACATTGGCATCACCTGAGAATTTGTTAGAAATGCAGAATTTCAGGCCCAGTCCCAGGCCAACTTAATCAAAATCTGTGTTTTATTAACAAGATCTATAGGTGATGGCTATGAAGTCTAAAGAAGCACTGGCTCTATAAAGTTTAAAAAATGCTGGTCTAATGGGTAAGCTTGATCTGAGGGGGAAATGTTTCCAAAACAAGTATTCATTCAATTAAATATTTACTGAGACGCGGATGTCAGGAAAGGATTGTTCAACATGATATCAAAAGTAATACCGAAAGGAACATATTGATAAAGAGGACACCACTGAAGTCGGGTGATGAAGGAATCCATAGAGTGGACATATTTATACCACCACCAAAGGAAGAAAAGGTGAATACCTAAACATGTGCCAGGGTACTGTCTTCATGTCGGGGATACAACAATGAAAAGAAAAAAGCTCTCTACTCTGGAGGCACTTACATTCTAATTGGTGGAGGCATAACTCAACAAAATAAGTAAAATTAAGCAAGAAAAGAAGAGAAGTCAGTGGGGCAGGAAGGCCTCACTGAGGAAGTAACGACCTGTACAAGTTCAGGGCACTAGCTATAAAAATAGCTAGGAGGCGAGCACTCCAAGTAGAGGGGAGTGAGTTCCAAATATCCTGAGACAGTGAATGCCTGAAACAGGAAGATGGCCAGTGTGCTTGAAGCAGAGTGAGCAAGAAGTGTAGTAGGTATGCAGAGGGCCAGATCATGTGGGGCCTTGTCAGCCATTTTAAGGATCTTAGCTTAGCTGTGAGTGAGCTGAGAAGTCACTGGAGACAAGGTAATAGGGAGTCATTGCAAGATACTGAGCATGGAAATGACATAATGCAAAGTGTTTTTAAGAAGATTGGTTTCTCAGAGGTAGATGGAATGGCTTGAATAGGAGAATCCAGGGCTTGAATGGGAGAATCCAGCTCAGTGTATACTGCATTAATCCCAGTAAGTGGTGATTCATTCATTCAACGTTGCCAAAGAGGTGCCAAACAGTGTGGGGAGAATCTAGCCTAGGCTGATAACTGAGGGAACTGCCAGAGGAAACTGAATATAAATGACATTGGAGGGAAAGAAGCCCAGGACATAATGCCAGACTATTTATAGAGAAATGACAGAAGTTGGCAATTCAATTTAATCAAGGTTTATGTATCATATACGGAGGGCAAAGCCATATGCTGGCTAGGACACAGGAGTGCGGTACAGACTAGTTC